>VIAA01000200.1:0-60222 GCA_015776775.1 Magallana hongkongensis
ACATTTGTTTTGAGTCACCGTGTCAGTTTACATGTAACAACAACAAACAAGAAGAATAGAGATACTATAGTTGAAAAAAAATGTAATGCTTCAATCTGTGCAAAGATGTAGCAGGTGATGAAAACATATTTTACCTTGCTCATAGTAATGATGCACGTACACGACGTAGCATATCAAATAGGCCCCGAATAACCCCTGTGTAACGATCTACTGGGGTAGATCAAAGATTTTTTTAAGAAAATGAGATTGATAAAAAAAAGTGTTGTTGTCGTATTATACATGTATTTAATAGTACGTCAGTAGCACAGGCATATTCTAAAACTGAATGTGCTTTTTTAAATTGCACAATGTGAATTTTTCACCGAAATGTTTTGTATATGTTGTACTTAGTGCACAAACTAAACTGCATTAAATATTTGTACATACAGAAAGTTTGTCTTCATTTTGTAGGCTTTGGAGGAACTTGGACTAGTCAGTCAGATCAGAAGATTTGCTGGAGTTAGCGCAGGCGCAATGACAGCTTCCCTTTTGGCCGTGGGATACGATTTGGAAGAATTCCAAGACATAATGGGTCAAGATTTGTCTTCAATAGTATTAGGTAAAAAGAGATACACATGTATATTAACTATCGAATATTTTCTCCATGTCTTATAAAAGAATTGATGCAAGAACATTTTGTAATTAATCATTAGTTTTGATGTTACAGATATTTCAAAGTTGTCACAGATTCAATATTCTAGACAAATATCAAATGATAATATGGGAGATCTATTCTTGTTCCTTACCTAACGATTGGATATGATATGCCCTGTTCCCCTAATTTTCTAGGACACGTTATAGTTTTATAGAATATATTTGTCAGATGCCAAGTGTGGAATACTTAGTCTTCTGCCGAATCTACTGACTGGATACGGATGGAATCCTGGTAATAGATTCTACAACTGGTTCGGGGAACTGTTGGAAAAAAAGATGGGCAACAAAGACGTAACTTTTGACGAGGTTCCTTGCTTTTGTTTTCATCAAGTGTACATAATTGAATATTAAACTTGTGTTTTAAATAATTCAAAACTGAGACGTCACAAATACGACAAGGAACTGCAATTTCAACAAGTTTTAATTTACCAAAGTAGTAAACCAAATGTACAATTTATTAATGATAAAAAAACACGGCTCAAAATAATATTTCTTGTGTTTAGTTTGAACTGTAGCATTTTTCTTTCATTATTATTTCTAAGTATAAAAATATATACAAAATTAACATTTCATTATAAATACATATAAATTTTTTAAAGCATTTTTATTATTATGGTTTTTGAATATATATATTTTTTAAGCATTATAGAAAGACTGGGCTAGAGCTTTGTATCATTGTGACTAATGTTAACCTTATGAGAGAGGAATATTGTCACGTAAAGACTACACCGTCTATGTCAATCAGAACTGCCGTACGGATGTCTGTTGCACTACCAGGTAATATTCAGTATAATGTCATTCACTGTATTTTTTTTAATTTTTTTTTTTAATTTTTGTTTTTGATCGTTGTGATGATAGATATGAATTTAAAAGAATTCGATTGTTTTCTTTTAACATTTAAGAGTTAGAAAGGGGGTGTTGATGATGATATTATGGCACAAGGAAAATAATATTGTTTTCATAAAAAAAAATGTTTGAAACATTCAGATATTAGAAGAATGTATGTAGAAGAACAGTTTTTTAAATATATTTATGATCATAACACTTTATGGGATTTCCAAATAACAACACCAAGTGTTGGAATTATTACAACTGATTTTGAACAATCGTGCTTTATTATTCGGCTATATTTTTCAATATCGTTTCATCCATATGATCTTTATGTTGTTTTATTCAATATATATATATATATATATATATATATATATATATATATATATATATATATATATATATATATATATATATATATATATGAAAGAATATGACAATAAGATTAATTATTATTAAGAAAGAAAGAAAGATAGATAGGTAGATATATAGACAGATAGATAGATAGATACAGATAGATAGATAGATAGATCGATCGATAGATAGATAGATAGATAGATAGATAGATAGATAGATAGATAAATAGATGGATAGATAGACGTATTTTCTTAAGCAGATGTATTACCCTATGGAGCTTCTTAATAGAAATGAAGAAATTGCGAAAAGCCTTTAAAACAGATACAATAATAAAATTCATAAAAATCCAGTATGCATGTACATGTGGTTACAAGTATCCAAATTAATTATCATTTTGTGATAAAGGTCTCTTTCAACCAACACATTACACATGTAACGGAGAAACAAATACCTATGTAGACGGCGGATTAATTTGTAACTATCCCATCCACTGCTACGACGGTGAGTAGGTTTACATAGATTCCATTAACACACGTTGTACGGTAAGAATGTAGGTAAATCATAAAGCTGTTATTTGAACACTGCTTGAAAATAATGCCTAGGTTGAGATAGAATAGAACATATGCTTGTAATCATGAGAGAGTTGATAATTCTGTATAAGTAAAAAGTACCTATTTATCACTTAATAAGAATAAACACAGAAAAAGTTATTATCATAGCAAACCGTGAAACAATTTAGGTTATTACTCCATATAAATCATGTTTTTCTTTAAACTGATAATCATTTATTCATATTAGAGTTGTACTATATATTCCAAGAGTATTGTATAGTGACTCCAGTATCGCTACTTTAAAAACATACAATAGAATAATTATCATGGTGATTCCTGTATTCATATATTTTAGTAAACAATGCATGGCATTTATTAAAAATGATAACGGCTTCAATTACTCTTCCGACGAGTGTTTACTGTAGATTCCTTATTTTACGCCAGTACTTAATTCCACGATTCAACGGTTTAGCATCAAATAGCGAGAATATGATAACGCGAACACAGAATTTTTATCATAATTAGTTTAAATGTGTATAAAGATTAAAGCAAGATTTTAAAATCAGCGTGATAAGATTATCAAGATTTTGCGTGAATATTAATTTCTTGCGTCTAATTAGGAATTCACAGTACATAAAACAAATCATATCATAGAACAGCGATAATGCAGTTATAATTCAGGTACTTTACTTACAGGATGGTGGCTCTCGATGGATTCAAAAGATAGTTTCTTAGAAAAACTCAAACCATTAGATGATCTACAAAACTTATTAGACCAACGGCAAAGGTTTGCCCTTGACCAGAAAGACCAAGCAAAGACGTTGGGCTTTGTACTGGTATGAACTGTTGACATACTTCATTTCTAGTTTCATGTTCTATAATTGCAAAAAAAAAAAAAAATGAAAAAAATTAAGCTTATCATATTTTTTTTATAAAACCAAGTGTATACCATTTCGCATTATTTTTTTCACATCAAAGGAATCATTTATCCCTTCAAAAATTAAACGCTTAACCTAGAACTATTAAACACTAACACGCACTTGTTCAAGATGCTCTGTAGTGTTATTACTCAAATCAAAACTTTTGAAAATCAGGATATACATTAATAAAAACTGTTTTTATTGATTTATAAACATTTGTTTAAAATTTTCGCATTTATCTCAATATTTCACATATTTTTTGAAACCAATATACCAGGTATCTCTATTAAAAAACAAGCAAAAACAAATAAAACACGTATATAAAAACCCAATTAAAACGAACACTCCAAAACTATAACGTTGAGAACGTTTATAGAAAAAAAGCCACGAAATTCTTTCTACTAGCATATTTTAAATGGTATGTACGTTTATATATAATTTTTGGCATTTCTAATGATCATTTGTTTTTCTTTAATCTTTTTTCTTGTGCTCTAGTACGCCGACTCTGAGACAGATATGTTCCGATTTATGTGTGAGAAGAGAATAGGTGTTCAACTTCATCCAATTCCAAACACTAAACTAGGAAGGTAAGAACGGAACGCATTTTAAAATAACATGCATTTATCACTGGTTTCCCTAATTATATTAAGATTCAGTTAATCTATTGTAAATGAAGCTGTATAGAAAGATATAGGAACATATTAACATTATTATGTTAGATAATGCATGTAGTTTGAAGCTTGGGAAATTATTTCTCAAAATTTAAAGCGAAATCTGATGGCTTTTATGTTTGCCATCAAGTATCTTTAATTTTGTATCCGAAAGATTCATGTAAGTCTAATATGCTAAAACAGAAACAGCTTCTTTTTATTAATTATTTGGAACTTGCCTTGCACATTAAAATTAAAATAGCATTTTTTAAGTGCATGCCATTGAACATAATGTTAGCAAGTTTCCCATGTATATTTCAGGTTTGTTATGAACTCACTTTGCGATTCAATGTTACAGGATAAAACTAAAACAAAAAAAGGATCAAGAAAAGGCTAAGAGAGAAGACAGACGAGTTGTAATGGCAGTGGATGAGTTTTTGAAAGTGAATTGCAATATTGTCTATAATTAAGGAATATATAACATATGAATTGACACAATTAGGAATGAATATTCCACTTTAATCGAGATTCAATAAGATTCAAGAGAAGATTGCATTGGCTTTTGTTGCATAATATTAATGCTTAAAGTTAAAGCAAAGTAGTCCAAGGATAAGAGGTCTAGCAAGCAATTGCTGATACTCGGAATCAACGGTTCCATTAATTTTTAACAGTATATCACTATAATTAGGCCACTAAAAAGGTATATTTGAAGGACATAAAATAACTTATAATAAACCAAAAAATACCGAAATATATCAACTTAACATATCTCTACATGAAAACAGAACTTTGACAACAAATAAATAAAACACAATTTTATGCAAAGTATACAGTCATTTTTATTTTGAGGTTTTGAAGAAACACAATTTGGATAAAAACCACACCATTAACAGGACAGAGCTAGAAGCTGCTTTTAAATCTGTAAGTACAAACTATCACAATGTACTCTTGAGTGTTAGAAATTTCACTTTAATAAAGATTCATTTTCGTGTATACTCTCAACAACAAAAGCCACGAAAATTGGTTACTAGCGAGTATTGATGAAACTAGGTTACGTTTTAAACAGTTTTAACTTTCTTTTAACGCAGATACCCTCCAAGGGAAACACTCATTATCATATTGTTTTAGTTTTCAATTTTGATGAACATATCTTATTTCATAAACTGAAATTATATATTCCGTTAATTTTTGTAGGAGGAATTTTCTACGACGAGCTGTGAAATTCTTTTTGGAAAAGATTGCACAGTTCAGAATGCCTTTGATCTTCTGGACAAAGAAAAATCTGGCGAGGTTGGTAAATAAAATGTTTCCCGATTTTTTTTTTCAAAAGTGCAAGGTATTTTCAGACACAGATATAGAGTAATTTAGGATTGATTCAAAATTTTAAAAAAATATATCGGACCAGTTTTAAAAACCTAAATAACGCTGTTTGACGAATTTGGAATAATCAATACAAAATATGTCCAAACAATATATTAGATAGCCAAGAGGTATCATAGCAAGTTTCAGGAATTAACACTGATTTCTTATTACAGATAGACTTTCGGGAGTTATTAAACTTTATGCATGGCACAGGTGTACAACTAATTGAGCGTTTTCTTGGCTACCAGAGGAAAAACGTTGATGGGTTTTTCGACTTCTTTAGAACGATTCAAAGCGCCTTCAAAACAAACGTTCAACGGGCATTTGTCAGTGTAAGGTCCTCTTCAGGTTACCTTCACATTTGGGTCATATTGTGGGATCATTAGAATTCGTGGTGGCTCAATTTTCGTGGTATTCGTGGGTAGCCCTCGCCCATGAATTAACATCCTCAACGAAAACTAATTATAAAAGATTTAGTTTACCTACTTAAACTAAAAACTGAAACATCCATGAAATTACATCCCCACGAATAAGCAAAAAACCCACAATCAACGAAAATTGGCCCCCACGAAATAAAATGATTCCACAGTATATATGCTGATAACGATTATAATTATATTCTGATATTATATAAAGAAGTAATGTGTACAGTGTTATTTTCACCCAGTGCTATTTTCGTCCTTCTTTACTTGCAAACGATTTTTACCCATCATGAATTCGCCCGGGCAAACTCGTGATTAAGGAGAGATCGTTTGAGACATTGGAATTCACTCAGTCTAAAATTCGGCCGTTGAAAAAGGCCGCTGACAAGAAGACAAAAGCGGTGAAATAAACCAGTGGCAAATGTTTCCCTATATACAGCAGATATTACCAATATTGTCCGACAATTTATCCACAAACCCCGGACCTTATGCTTTTTAAATAAAATTTGCCTTATTTAGAACTTCAAACATGTTGATTGATTCGAAATTTATAATTCATCTTTGATTTACAGCCTCAAGACTTGGATAGAACTGTTGGCATTAATACTGGCCACGTGGGACTCACTGATTTTAAATTGGAAGAAGAAGATATGAGATTTGTTATTGATGTTAGTTGATTTCGACTAAAATAATATTCATTTGGTTTCCTCAACCTTGTGAGTGAAATATTTTGGGATCAAGCTACTTAAATTGGAAGATTTCCAATGAAATCACAGTAAAGCGATTAAACTTTTTAATTTTTTTTGCAAATACGAAAAAAATCATATAAGCGCTTTTACCATTATATCAACCTGTTAAAGCTGACATGCATTCATAAATACGCATTATTTTCCTTTCATCTCCGGCTGCCACCGTATTAGTTTATCATTTCTATTGTAACGCTCGTCGCTACACACCACTATATAAGACCAAGATCACTATTTATGGTTCATTTTACCGGAATATATCGCATTGGATCAACGTATTATTAAACGCGTTTTGTAGAAGCTTTGACAACAAGAGCATTAGTACCAAATATCTAATGAAAAACAAACAAAATGAACTTAAATCCAGCCACAAAAATCATTGATCTTTGTAGAACGTTTCTTTGTGTCTTATTGTTATACCGTTGCGCTTGCGCAAACCACACCCATAACAAATCCTGCAGTGATAAAATGGACTTGAGATATATGTATGTAGTACTTTTGCTTCTGTAAAAACTATGCTACATTGTTATTTTCTTGGATATTCTATCACTTATCAACTGTGCTGGGTGTAATGGGACCTGCATCTTTAATGTCATGTTGAAGTTAAGCACTCTGTATGAACGAGACATGTTTTTAATATGCAAGCAAAGAAACGCTGCACAACATGTGTCTGTGCAAATAATATGGATACCCTGGGAATTATTTCAAATAGATTTAATATATCATTTTCTATTTTGTATTGATGGAAGTTTTCTTTCCTTTTTTAATCAAACATTTACTACACTGTTGTTCGTTTATTTAGAAGTCCGTGCAATCTGAATGCCTCGATTGGAAAGCACCAGACCCTAACTTGCTCGATTGGTATATATACCCCAGTGGCAGTTAAGCGATAGAGACTAATATGGCCTCTTAATGCTTTTATGAATTCACGTCAGCTATTAGTAGCATTTAATTATCAGATATACTGAACATTAATCTATTAATCATTTTTACAGCAAGGTTACAAATCGACAATGACTTTTTTGAAATACTTTGCCGCCAAAGAAGAACTTCTGAAGAATGCTGACGAAACACTTCAAAAACGAATCCAGTCTAAATCTAGCACTTTGGAATATGAAGTCAAAGATTAGGATGAAATTGAAAACGACACACATGATGACTTCATTAAGGGAACCGAGTTAGATGCTATTGATGGTACCGTTGCTAACGCTAGTAATATAGGTCCTAATAGTGTGTATCATTTGACTGGCTTATTTTTACCCAAAAGAGATTTTTGGTTTCGGATGACGTTTACTCATTCAGAAAAGTTCGCTATTTAGATAATTATTTCAATATCTACCCAATTTATACGGGTATGATTTATTTCTGGTTATATTACCTTATTTGACTGGCTTAAGATATGCATTTATATCGCATAACAAAACTTTTAACTACTTCACAATAAGACACTCCTGAACCCCTGTTCCAGGGGCCATGAATTTAGGTAGATAGCTTCATGGATAACATAACCATGCTTTAAGTGTTTCCCTAACATGTGTTGGAGTAGAGAAGAAGATTATTTGAAACTTGACCTTTTTATGCCTATTTGGTCCCGTCTATGAAGCCCGGGGGTAGTAAAGCCATGATTTTAACAATTAAGATTTCTCTTACCATAACAATACTTCCCACCAAAATGGCATCAATTGGCGTTGTAGTTTTGAAGAAATTAAAACTGTAAAATTGTTAACAAAAGACGCACGACGATAGACGAAGACCAACTTGAATAGATAACATGAGTGACTTAGACGACATAAAAAAACTAGATTTAATAAACATTAATAATCTTTGAAAATCTAATTGAGAGAGAAAACCATAAGCATGAAATGTATAATGTCGATCTAACATAATAGCATAAAATGTGTGCAGTTAATTGTTGAACTGTCTATTCATTGTGTTCAAATCTCTATTATTAAACAAATATTTATATCGCAAAATTGTGCATTATCTCTTAATGTAATTGAAAATCAAACTTCCTCTTTATTAATGGGGATGTTTGGCAATCTTATATGTACACATTTGAATAAAAATGTAACATTTCTTTAATTGACTTTTAAAAAAAGAAAACAGATCAAAGCCGGTTGTCAAAGTAATTAAAAAGCAATGAATTTGAAATTTTACGTGTTTTTTTTTTAATGCAAATTGCCTATACAAGACCAGAATAATGCAATTTTAATCACTTAGAACAACTTTACAGCTTGAGAATTATCTTGAAGACTTAAAAATTGGTACAATATATAAAAGGGGTTGATTTGTGTCCACTGTAGAACCATTTGTTGAGAAAAAGGTTGAATCTTGCACGTTAATGATGTAGCTTTGTCTCAAAATATGGTACCTCATTTTTATCAGTCGGCATGGGGTCTATATTTAGAACAAAAAAATATTCAGTCCATACTTAGAACTCCTGTTTCCATGAAGGTATATTGACGTTGTATGTTCATAGAAAAATTGATGTCAATTCAAAAGAGTCATTAGTTGAATACGACAGCATTTCTTTATACTAGTTCCAATTTCTTTTTCAGTTCTATAATCAAAATTATTTTTGAAGTGGGGGAAAGGTATAAAAATATTTGTCGTAACTAAGGAAAAATAATTACATATATTTTCCACTTAAAGTATTTCTTCAATGTACCTCCATAGACACAAAATATATAATCGTGCCAACTGATAGTTTCTGAGACTCATTTTAAGAATAAGGTACCCTATTTTGAGACAAAGCTAGAACTTTAATGGACGACCTTTTTCTCAACAGATGGTTGTACGTAGGTTTTCGGAGATTATTGAGATAGTTCCATATATATTTGTTTTCTAAGTGACGGATGTTATTGAAGTTTAGGCATAGACTTTGAGCAAACCCAAACATATTATTAAAAAAGTAGTATTTAAAAATAATAGGATTTTATGTTTGACAGTACATCAAATAGTCGATGGCTGGTGATAAGTATAAACGTTAATTGTCTACATACAAATTTTCTGTAGACCTTAATTCGAAAAAGAAATTGTACTCTAATTAATTTTGACTTACCTTGGCACAAGTTTCAATTTTGTTTGAGTTAAGATACGGAAATAGTGTACGTCTATTAACTAAGACTTTAACAGTTTGACTACGACGGAATATTGAATTTTGACGTGAAGGCGGTGCAGCAAGTATACAATAAATTATTGAGAATCTTGAAATGAGATTTATTTGGCCCAGTCAATTACTTAAACAAAAATATTTAGGTGGAAAGGGACCATAAGCTTTAGTTTAAAATGATATCTGATTGATAAAAGTAGATTGAAAATATAGGGACTTTATCACAAGTACCAAAAACACATCAACGAACGTAAACTTTTGTAAAATATCTCATGTTTTGTTCACAAAAAAAAATCAAGAGGAGACGGAAATTGTAAAGCTTACTTTCTAAAGTGAAATCAATAATTGAGAAATCAAGAATGTTCGAAGTTTTATCAATAAAGGTACTTTGACGACCAATTCATAGCAGAAATGGCTTTACATATTATATATGTTGTTTTATTAATATCTACGTGTACAAATAATCCAACAATTGACAATTTTCAAAGCAATAGTAAAATTTAAACATATGCTTGTCATATTCTATACATGTTTTACTTCCACTGAAGAACATTTTAAAAGGGCATAACCATGATTTTAGTCAAACATTATTTTTCAGATTTTAATATTTACAATGCTTCAGTAAGGCATTTTAATAGGCAATTAAATTGTGAGTATCATTTGTTGAGTTTTAAGCGAGTTACAGAGCTTACAAATCTTTGCTATGTAAACAAAGCTTTTTTTTTTTACATTTTGAATGTTGAAGTGAAAAGTTTAATGGTAAAAACTGTTTATTTATGGTTAAAATGAATAAGAAGATAGACAAATCAGCTTCAATTGTTTTTGTCCTGGTATATTAAAACTATGTAAACAAAAACAGGGCACGATCCTTGTTTACATGACAAAGAGTTGTGAGACTTGTACCTTGCTCATAACTCCATGACCGACTCTAAAATATCACTTGATCGTTAGATTTACATTCATAAAGCTTGAAAATAATAAGAATAGCACAATGGAATTTGACCAAAATCGTGAGCATACCCATTAAAAGATTAGCGAGTACAGGTATGGAGACCCAAGGGTTGCACTAATATTTTTATCACTGAGGAGATTCAAAACACTTTATTTCTAAAACACGCTAATTACGAGCGATGTCCAGTTAATGTTACACAAACTATTGTTATACAACAGCTCTATAGAAATCAAGTACTATAAGTGGGTTTGCACTGAAATAACTTTTAAAAGTACAAAACGTTTATAAGGTGGTTTTGAAAAATATGAACGAAGATTTTTTTCTCCTATTCTTTTTTTTATTTTCTGCTTTATTAACACATGTACATTCAAATTATAAGTATATGCTATTGATATTATCATACATTAACTTGCACAAGCATGTTAAATATGAAGTTCAATATTAGCCTTTGATAACAAATCAAAATATGCTCAAACATGAATATCATAGAATTAAATATAACAAAACTATCACAATACCATACATGTACCATAACATGAATTGAATTTAATATATTTTAATATTCCCATCACCAAATCTCAGAAGCAAAAAGAAATCTAAAAAAAAGTCTCTAACAGATAACTAAAGATATTATTTTTGTTTTTAATACATGCAATAAAGAATGTGAACTTCATTCGTATCATGTTCCATATGATTTCGTTTTCAGTTTTGTGGATCATCTCTGGGTTCTCAATTGTAGGTTAAATACTGATTGAATTTGGAATTTCTTCCGGATAGAGATATTCATATTTTTGCACAAATTTTTCATTTCTTTGATGCATTTTCAAACTGATGTCCTTTAAGTTTTGTTTAAATCTGAAATTATTAAAAAAAAAATAAATGTAAATATGAAAAAGGTAATAAAACGATGATTTGTTCGTAACTTACGTGTCCAACAGGTGGTGCCTTACTTTTTAAGTTAAAAACTTAAAATTATAAATTCATATACATACACAATGTTGAGGTAACGAAACATATAAATCTTGATTAACAGCATCAATGTTTGTCTGTTTACAGTTCATTCTCTATCACAAAAAATTCATTTGCACCGCCTTATTGTAATGAACTTAATAAAAAGAAATAATTGAAAATAACACGAGATATCCTTTTTTATCAAACTTTTTCGACTACCACATCAAAGAATTCCATCTCGTGTTCAATAAGTGCTGAAACTTATATAAACATGTAATGTAGGCAGGGCAATACTCGTCCCCATTTTTTCGCGCCCCATGTCTGGTCGTTTTCAAGACAAGGCGAAGCCGTTTGCAGGGAAGAAGGGCGAAAATAACACGGACCGAAAATAACCCTGCATACATTATTCCCATGACACTTACTCCTCTACAATTTTGACTGCAGCGGGATCATACGTGTAGGTGACTTCAAAGTCTCCTAGAGCGTTGGTACTTCTTTCACTGAGGATTCGAGTGATGACCATTGTGTCAAGTGTTGTAGACTTATCTATCAAGCTTTTTACGATGTCTTCCTCTTTCAGTGGGCTCTGCACATATATATTAACCGGATTGAGAAAAAAAAATAAACGCTCATATTCTACGGATCAACATTTATTTCAGGTTAATTTGTATAGATTTTATAATTTGTAAAAAAAAAAGTGAAATAAATTTTGACTTATACGATATATTTGAGAAAAAGCACTGCAAAGTTTTGCTAAAAGGGCGATAATTGTTACAATTTAAAAGTATGAAATTTATTATTATCATTTTAACGTACTTTATTCTTCGGCGGAACTCCTTTAATTTTCGTGGGATAGTTGGGGGGAAATCCGTAAGCATCATACTGAGGAAAGTTTGCAGCAGCATGTACAACGCTGCTGGAGAATATCACGGATGTGAAAACCTCTATCAGCTGATCCGCTTTGCTGAACTTTCCGTTTTCAAAAGGGACGCCCTATAATAAACAAATAAAATGATTAAAATTAAAAACAAATGCAACTGTCAACCACATAGTGCAAATGTTAAATAATGACTTACCATAATTCCACACCCTCCATCTGACTTTGACTTGGTCAGTTCTTGTCCAAACGTCTGAATTTCCACATCAGCAATGATCTTGTCATTAGTATCTTAAGAAAACAATATTTATGCACGTAAACTAAGTGAAGAAAAGATCTGATGACATTTACGATGCATTTGAATGTATTGATGAACGTGACTCACTATATATGTTATGACTGTTTTCTTTTTAATAAATGTGAATTTGACACTATTTAATTTCAAAACAGTAAAAATCTCAACACAACATTTTGACTTGATGGTTCTTGGTAACTATTTAAAAAATCTGATTTAATGAAAAACAAGACATTAAAAAGTGGCATTTGAACAGTAACCTATAATTATCATTGTTGTAAGGGAATAAACATTCTACAGTGAAAATATAAAGTTTCAATCTTCTTACAAAGCTATTGAACTCAATTGAAATTTCTGTTCATTTCTACACTCACTATAATACAAGTTGACATATTTAGTCACGTAGTCACGAATTGCTCCATATAACATCATCGAGTCATCCCGCTGATAAAAGGTCGGCAAAATTGACCCATCATTGCAATACACCTATCAACATATTTAAAACGTTAATTACAATACTGTGGAATCATTTAATATCGTGGGGCCAATTTTCGTGGATTGCCTAAATTTTACAGGTTCATGGGGACGTAACTTCGTGTATTCTCTTAAACCTAAAAAGGAAATATGACTTTATTACCCTAATTTATTAATTCGTAGAGGATGTCAACTCGTGGATGAGAGGAACCCATGAATTCCACGAATACATATATATATATATATATATATATAGAGAGAGAGAGAGAGAGAGAGAGAGAGAGAGAGAGAGAGAGATGACTTTATTACCCTAATTTATTAATTCGTAGAGGATGTCAACTCGTGGATGAGAGGAACCCATGAATTCCACGAATACATATATATATATATATATATATATATATAGAGAGAGAGAGAGAGAGAGAGAGAGAGAGAGAGAGAGAGAGAGCACAGGGAAATTCACTTTTGTTGGAGGTCCACCTCCGCCCAGACCGAGGCTTGAACTCATGACCTCTGGAACGCATTCTCTTAGCAGTGAGCAGCCACCGCGCTACCCACTCGGCCGTCTAGGCAAGACAAAAATCTTGCTTTCGATGAGAAACGGAACCTAGCGTGCTGGCCGCGCACTACACAGTCGCTTGGGATACAGGTTGAATACATTTAAACGACAATTTGAGAGGATCGGAACGATACACATTACATAGATACACACATATATAATAAGCACAAACATTGCAATAACTCTCAAATTGACATATACCTGCCCATGGTGAATGATATAGATATATATAAAGCACTGGGAAATTCACTTTTGTTGGAGCTCCACCTCCGGTCCGACCGAGGCTTGAACTCACGACCTATGGAACCCATTCTCCTATCAGTATATATATATATATATATATATATATATATATATATATATATATATATATATATATATATATATATATATATATACATACGTGTGTTTCTTGTTAAGGTAGACAAAATAAACTTACTCCTCTGCTATTTAGAAAGTATGCATAGTTTCACATTTTTGTACATGAAATGGCCATGTTTTATTGTCTGACGTTCTGCGGAAGATACCCTATCTTTGACACTTTTTTGTATATAGCAATGTCCATGTCATATTGTCTTTGCTCTCTGTTTATTCTACCTACAATGCTGCGTTATTTATTTTGTTTTTTATATGTAGAATTATCCCTTTGATTAACAGTACATGTATTGTGTTTTTTGTAGTTTAAATTTTGGTATTTTTTGGCATTTTGTACTTTGTCATTTATTATGTTATTTAATAATTAAATAACCATTCTTATTTTCATTCAATTGCTTCCGTTGTATTTTATCAAACGGAACACCACCATATCAGTTTTATAAAAATATTTACATATGATTCTTGTTGTAGTAGAAACAAAAACTACTTACTCCTCTGCTATTTAGAAACTCTGCGTAATTTCCCTCGATGTTCATTCTCCAGGAGTCGGCACTATTTTATTCAAAATAAAGTGTAGAATAAATAGTCATTCGAATAAAAGGTCAAATGAAACGAAAAAATTGTTTGCGTGTTTTGGATCAAGCCCCAATCCACGCGGTACGATTGTGGGAAGAATTAACTTTGTTCACAAGTGCAACTCAGTGAATCTTCGGACTATAAAGGTGAATACAAGAACTAACCCTTTCTTAGTAAGTTCCAAAATGCCGACAGCCCCAATCGCCATTGTTTTATCAATCCATCCACCTGGTGAGACCAAAAAGTTGAGAGCACGACTACCGAACAACATAAAGAAAGAAAATTTAATTCATAGACTTATATGTATTTTTTTTAATTAATGTATAAATAATTCATATGATGCCTCATACATTTTCCGTTAAGTTCGTAAGGTAAAAAAAAAATATTCATTATTGTACTTGAATTCAAAATCGTAATATTTCTATAAATTCTAAAGAAATACTGATTTCAAATTATTTTTTCAAATAATTTAATACTGTAACATTTTTGTACACTTACTCGTTAATGGCGATAATGAAAAGAAAATGGGGCGCCAACAATTTGAACATTGGATGTGATGGCGAGAGACATCTATTTGTTGCTATACATATCCCTTCCATTAATAAATGTGTGTAACCTTGTAAAAAAAAATAATTTTGTTGTTGAATGTAACATTTTGCATTTTAATTATTTCATTATCCCTTTATTCTTAAAGCCTTAAATATAGGATTGAACGCAATGGCTATGTAAATAATACTCAAACATTTGCTGTATTATCAAAGTGAAACATATGTTACAAAAATTACACCCATTTATCCCATTTTCGTGTATTTCGATTTTTTCGTACTTTTGCCCAAACATGTTTTAAAAATACATAAACATTTGTAAAAACAGATAATCAACAAATCAATACGTTCATATTCATGTTTGCAAAATAACTATATTACACGTAACAATAGTCCATAGCCCTTACAATGAAAATTTTTGTCTCACTTTTTCTTATTCTCAGAAGTGTACATAATTTTACCTTTTACACCTAATAATAGCCCTATATTTAATTTGATCGCTATATTTTTTTCAAGAATTTATATCAGATTTGTTGCTTGGGGATTACAAAGTCAATAGCTCATGTTTTTCTTTCTGTAACGATAATTATTACTAATTTTGGTCCCAGTTATCTTGTGATTAGTCAGAAAAAATAAACGTGTTCAATCAACATATGCGTGACTGACGAACAATTAACAATACATAAAGAAGGATGAATACAATTATGTCTGGTCCCGAAAGAGACTCGGATATAGGAAAACAGATCGTGTTATCTAGTGTTTATTGTTATATACTTCATGTTTTTTAAAGCTCGACAGGTTTTTTTTTTATCTAGATAAATTCAATACCTAAGTGGGTTAAGGCTTGGTGATAATTTGAATCTGCAACATTGTACCACATTTTGGCAAAAAGCCAGGTATACGGTGGATCAGTCGGTACAAAAACCTGAAAAAAAAATATCTTTTTAGTGAATGGCCCATTCTACATGTATTTCAAAATGATGTGAAATAAATGTATGCAAGAGTCTTACGGGGTTTTCCGGTCCTTTCTGTTGAAAAAGTTGGATGGCTACGGGCATGAGTTTCCCAGCACCGTTAACAAAGAACAGTGCTATCGGAACTGGGGACTGTACAATAAAAGCAAAGAAAAATAAATGAACATTGTAAATATCTTTATTGTATTCTAAGATGTAAATATTTCTTCTCATCTTTACTCACGAAGTGTAATTAAAAAGCATAGTTAAGTTTATCAACAAACCTGCAAGTGATAAAATAGTTATCATGGTTAACTTAAAAAAATAAATCATAAACAGATGCTTTATTGAAATTATGTTCAAGTAATTGTTGGATAATTTATACGCACAATGTAACCTTCAACACAAGTTATTCCATCAAGTATTTCAAGATCAACGATAAACAATCGCTTCTTGGACATGGCTTCCGACAATGTCAGTCCTTCGAGACATTCTTTAATAGATTCCTCTGTCACCCCGAACCTGGTGGTAAATAAAAAAAATGGTTATTTGAAGCCGCTATCAAAGTTTATAAAACTAATATAAGTTAATGATTTCTTGCAATGTATTGAAACCGAGTGCGTATACAATAATATTATTCTTATTTAGAATCATGCTTAAGTGTTAACAAAAAGTCCTAAAAATATCCTTAAAAAGTATCCTTATCCTTAAAAATCCTAAAAAGTCCTTAAAATATTAAAAAACCTGTCGAATGCCCAATACTGACACAACTGTGATTGGCCGAAGCCAATCACAATAATTGTTTTATATGTAGCAAATCAAGTACCATTGATACAGTCGTATGATTAATGTAAAATGTTTTCAAATATAATTATTACTTGGATGGTATTTCTGTGCAAAGACGAATGAGGTTTGGATTGACACTGTTCAAACGCTGCCATCCAAAATGCTCATCACTTTTCCAGTTCTCCATTTCCTATTTAACAACAAACTTGTAAATCATAATTTGCATGTTATATAGATACCATAACACATTCAACAACAATAGAAGCATAAAGGATGTTTACCTTTGGATCTCCGAATGTTTTTGAATAGACACCAATCAAGTCCTCTAAAGTTTCCCATGAGCCACTTCCAAAAATCATTTCCACGCTTTTTCCAGCGAGAAGGCTGACTTTCCTTTTAAGAAGATCCCACTAAATCCAAGAAAAAAAAGTTGAAACGCGACTTTTTAGTTCTGCTTCTATTATTTCTCTAAAGACACGTGGCTTTTTATAACTAAGACCACTCATACGTTTTCAAAATAATAATTATTTTTGTTGTTTGAAGTATAGGTATTTTTCAAGTTCTTATAAGAATCAAACTTGATGTAAATTAGATGTGAACATCTAAAGCTATTCCATTAAATAATCTGAAAGATTACTTAAAGATATGATGCATCAGACAACTCAAACCAACGCATGAACGTGAGGGGATTGAAGCGCACTTCCCCATTTCTGTTCGCCTATTTTTTGTGTAAACTGAATACCTCCTTTTTGAACGTTAAAATTATTTAAATGTATAAACTACTTTTTGGAAAATGCACTTTAAAACGTGAATCTTCACAAAAGTCATTGTAAGTAGGTCCTGTAGTTGCCTGACATTAGAACATTTACCTGTACCGAGAACTCCGTATCAGAAAAACTCAGAGCGCTAGACAATTTTTATCGACTACCGGTAGTATCAAGTTAAAAAGTACACGCAGTTCAATTACATTGAATTTTCCAATGTAGGAAATCTAATTGTTAAAACAAATATTTTTAAAGAATAATAACATTGTTATTTACATTTAGAATTTAGCAAATACGAAAATTAATGGGTCTTTAGCAATATCCGTAGGAAAAAAAAGCTGATCAATATATTAATGCATCTTACCTTTGCAGAATTTGAAAACTGCTCATCCTCGGGAACCTTTTTAACCTGATAAAATTAATTGCATTATTAAATCGTAAATACTTATACTAATATTTAAAACTGGCATCTTTTTTATTAAGTCAAACCTTTACCATTAAACTTCAAAAAGTATCATACTGTTATTCATACTTTTCATCTTATACGACCTAATAAATCAGTATGTTGTTAAGTCAATATATTGCTTTGAAAAGGACAATATTATGCAAAACTAATGTTGAATACAATATTAAAAATTAACCTGAACCGGTAGGCCAGGAACCTTTTCCTCATATTCATAGAGTGTTTTCTTCAACTCAAGCTCAGCATTTCTCTGATCTCTTCTAGGGTCAAACTGTGGAAGAAACGTATCAAATTTCCCAACGTACAAGTCCACATCAGGACGAATCCAACGAAGAATTGGAAAAACCGAGGCAGTTCCACTCCTCTTGTTCATCACTTCTATCTTTTCAACATACCAATCGCTGAACATCCCGGCCTGATCTCTTCGTATCTTGATTTCTGTAACATCAGGTATATCTGTGTCATCTTTAATAGTGAAAACATCTAACTGTCTGGCCTCAAAATCGTTCCTTAACCAGTTGTCCAGAAAGGCAGGTTTCGTTTTTCTTCCAGAGCCATCAAGTAGAACTATTTCCACATTGGCATCAGTCCCGGCTCCCAATCGGTCCCCAGTCTTGACTTTGATTTCGTAGGTAGTCATTTTTCAACGTGGATGTTCTTTCAGTAAATTTGTTGGTGTGAACTAGCCTTCTTACAACATATGATTAAAATGACACAGATCCGGATAACACTATCATTTGCTTGCTTCCTGCCCCCACCTGTTAGCTCGTTCATACCTTGGTCGGCGAGACAGCATATTTGTTAAATAATTACATAATGAGTCTATTCAAATTTTTAAACGGGCCTAGACACGGTTTAAGATCACTTTGTCCAATGAATAAACCGTTTTACTTGTGCATTTTGAATGAAAGACCCAAATTTGAAGAGTTAGAGATCAAGCTGCAAAAGAGAGAGAGAGAGAGAGAGAGAGAGAGAGAGAGAGATGGTAAGAATTCGTTGTTATTTAATTATGAACAAAGCTCAAGACATATATATATATATATATATATATATATATATATATATATATATATATATATATATATATATATATATATATATATATATAGTTATTGGTCAAGTTTCAAGAGGGGGTGGGTAAGAATTCGTTGTTGTTTAATAATAAACCAAGCTTGAGAATTATAATTTTAACAAATATTGTCATGTTAGGAAAGTACAATTTCGTTGACTAAATGACTCGTGTCAAACAACATAAACTGATAGAATAAGTTCAAAAATAATATCACCAGCAAAAGAAACTTGAGAACAAAATTGGAACTCATAAGAATGCAACACGTATGTAAACAAAAACAAGAATCGAGATTTTTTTTTTACAAAACATGAAATATAAACTCTGTACCTTCCTATTACATGTACGTCTAACTCGACATTTTAATTTCAAAATTTGCCGAAGCATAATGTGCAAGTACCCATAATCGCCGAAAATACACAATTTTTTTTCAATTACTCATTTCATATAAGCTGTCATGTAGAACTTCCAATGCAGATCTCTGCACTGTTCATTTACTTAATCTGAGTGATTTTTTTTCATTAATATCGACTTACTTCTGACTAAATATGAACCCTATCCATGACCTTCGATTTACTGGAGGTCGATTACCCATTATTGCAGCTAATATCTTTCGTCATTTTTCAGTAATTAATCGGTAAAAAGGTCAAAATAACAATAAAAGATAAAATGTAAGAATATAACATAAAAAAATATATCATAAATGCAATTCAATCAAATTATATTCAATGTTGTTTTCAATGTCCCTGCGGCCACAAGTACACAAACGGAGGTTCATGCGCTTCACATGTCTCGAGACAAATGATTAAAAAAAATTTTTTTAAATGCATTGTTTATTTGTTAAAAGTTTTTTAAAAATAAGTTTTAGCGTGTCCAGTTAAAGAAATGATGTGTGTGAAAGTTAATAACAACGCCTTTACATTACGCAGGTGCTTGGTAATACATCTTTAATCCGCCTCAAGTTGCAGACAAAATGGCGAACAACGCCTTTACATTACGCAGGTGCTTGGTAATACATCTTTAATCCGCCTCAAGTTGCAGACAAAATGGCGTCTTACAAGAAAGCAGACGTCAAGTTGCGAGAGAGAGAGACGGAGAGAGGGGGTAAGAATTCGTTGTTATTTAATTATAAACCAAGCTCAAGACTTGGAATTGTTTACAAATATTGTGAAGTAAAGAAAGTACCATCTTGTTGACTAAAAGACTCATGGTAAACAAAATAAACTGATTGAATTGACTATGTTTTACAAAACTCGTTATCTTCCTAGTTCATGTAACTCGACATTTTACTTTCAAACAATGACGAAGAATAAATACTCAGGTATGTTAAGGCTGCCCAATTTACTTTACAACAATATGTAAAGTTACTTGTCTGCTCTTTATAGAATATGCATTCCTTTTAATAGTTCGCAGGAAATGTATTGCAAAGTAATAAGTTTTTTTCGCATTACAAAACCGCATTATTCCTTTACATAGACGCTGTCGTAAATAAAAGTGATACAAAATTCAATATTTTCAATATTGAGTAAGAAAAAAATCAGAAGTTTAAAGCTTCGTATTAGGTAAATAACTATTTAATATGTTTTACGGTGCTACCGTTGTGGCGAGCGCAGCAACAATTACACAAACCTTGCATCATTGTCAACTTTAATTTAGTGATATTTTGACAGTTATCAACTAACGTTAAAGACGGACATACAGGAAAACAGACAGAAAACAAAAAAGAGAGAGATACAAAGAGAGAGAAAGACACAAAGAAAGACACAGAGAAAGTCAGAGCGGGAGAGAGAGAGAGAGAGAGAGAGAGAGAGAGAGAGAGAGAAGAGAGTGAATATTATAATTAAATTTATAAGTTTAATTTTTTGAACAAAATACAAAGACTTGCTTCCTCATAAAACCGTTCTTTACTTTTGGAGAGAATTGATCAGCCTGTAAAATATAATTTGTCTTTAAGTTGGTCCAAAGTGTTAGCGATAAGTACTGTACAGTATTATTTTTTTTACATTGTTGTTTTCTCACTTTAATTTTTTTCCTTGTTCATATCTTTTAAAAAATGTGTTTATTTTTGCAATCTAATTTTTTACATACGTTGTATCCGTGTCCCTGTCCCTAATCACTCTATCTAAAAAATATTAAGACAAATCATCTGAGGCAGGTAGCGCAGTATAAACTGAAACATCTAGTACACGCATTACAGATGTTTGATCGACCTCGAAATTTGTCGCGGGAAATATAGCGCGATGTCACTGTGACGTCATACGTTAAAATGTATAATCATTTGGGGTGTACGTATCTCGACCCAATACGAAGGAGGAAAGGAAGTATGTAAAAGTGTCCTAAGTCTCACAGCTTTGCTGTACTCAAAACGTCTTAAAACCTCAAGGTCAAGGCAGTGTCATGGCTTGTAGACTTCCCCTGCTACGTGTAAACTAATGAATGGAAATAATTTGACGATGTAAAAAAAAAACAGCTTGGCACAAGTAAAAGATCAATACAAATTTAGTATATTTTACATGAAATAAGTACCAATGTGAATCATGCCGAGGTTACCCTACCATTTGACCAAATTTTGTTTAAATCGAGCCTTAAAGGTAAAAATATGCCTTATATCGATGATGATGTGAAATGTTACGACAATATTTTGAAATATTTATAACCCACCCCCCATCTCCCAAGCAAGAACTGCAATAAACATTACTTATCGAATGATTTTTCATAAAAAATATTTTTGATTTTATGTCATTAATCTATTACGCCATTGCAATTTTTATAATTCAGTTGCCGTGTTAGGATACGCACGTCACGTGCCTAAGAAGAATATATAACGTCAAAATAACGCATCAAACATAGTGTTCGATATCGCTCTTAATTTATCGTTTTTCCGATATAAATTTAGCTTCGGACAGCCTTAACATAACTGTGTATTCACTACTGAATTCAAAATCCACTGATATTCCCAAATATTGACTGACATTGTCTGACATCCACTGTACATTGACTGTACTTCACTGTACATTTCACTGACTTCCACTGTATCCCACTGTACCCCACTGTACATTGCTACTGAACAGCACTGTATCCCACTGTACACCACTGTACAGTCCTACTGACTTCCACTGTATCCCACTGTACCCCACTGTACATTGCTACTGAACAGCACTGTATCCCACTGTACACCACTGTACAGTCCTACTGACTTCCACTGTACCCCACTGTACGCCACTGTACAGGGCACTGACCAGCACTGTACCCCACTGTACGCCACTGTATCGGGCACTGACCAGCACTGTACCCCACTGTAGGGCACTGTACTATTAATTTGAGAAAAATATCAGATATTTAAATCTTCAGTATATTTTTTTTCTTCGATATTTTTTTATTATGCTGTATATAGCATTATCATTATGTATACAGATAACTTGACAGAAGAATGCAACAGGTCGTTAAATGTATTTAGTATGTTTTCTTTATCAATAAATGTCTATTATTATTGAATGTTACGATCATAAAATTATGATAATTTCCCTAGCTATAAGGTGAAAGTATTGAATTTTTCATGTTGAATCTGATTATTAAAATAGTACATGTCATTATGTTCATTCTGCCAGTCATTCGAAAATACCCCCCCCCCCTCCCCCACCAGCAAGGTTACATAATCATTTCTTATTGATGATATATGACAAGCCCTCGATTAAATGATCGGGTTGTTAATTCTCTGTGTCCCATAAGCTGTGTTTAAGCCACTAAAAACAGTCAATTAAACACAGAATCCACAAAATATATCCATGCTTGTTTTTGTTGTACACATGTCCAAATATCATGACTGCCCGCTTGACTACACAGGTACATTTTGAAGATAGCGTGCGAGTTTTTAGCTCATTTGTTAATTGATTTCTTTTGATTAAAATATTTAAATATACATTGCAAATGTCGGGTTTTAATTTTCACAAAATAACACCTACTGCAGAATACATTATAAATGTTAAACATCAGTGACATATTAAGCGGTAATTTACTGTATCATTATAATTTCAGCAAGAAATAAAAGGAAGGATTTAAATCAAGGAAGGTTGTAACATTTTGTAATATGCGTAGCTGAGTGTATAGTTTTCGTAATATATGATTTACTTTTAAATGTTTAAGAAATAAGATATATAAAATGCCCTACGCTACACACTTTTTTGTATAATGAGAGAGAGAGAGAAAGAGAGAGAGAGAGAGAGAGAGAGAGAGAGAGAGAGAGAGAGAGAGAGAGAGAGAGAGATTACAGGTATATCACTTTCTGACAATATTGTATTGGTGTCATTTGCAAGCGTAGAAAAGTTCACAATAAAATCTATGTTGGAAGTGGCGGTTGTGATGCCGTAAGGGGATTTTAACGTGCGTATACCTTTCTGACTCGGGCCTCAAGTTTTAGCACTAGAAAATTCATGAGAGAGAGAGAGAGAGAGAGAGAGAGAGAGAGAGAGAGAGAGAGAGAGAGAGATATCCATTTATCAGAAATTGATTAGAATAATAAGAAATTGATTGTCTATTAATCTGCTTCTTTTACATATCGATTATTTTACTTTATGTTTTACGTTTATTGTTGCCAACCAACTCCGTGGTTTTAGAAAAATATCTGCAAACTTTAAGTCGAAAAATGAAATGTTATTATATCGATAATATCACCACCCCCCCCCCTTTTTCTTCCCGAATCCACTTGATAACCCTTGCAGTACTGTGTTATGTCGAAACGATTCATGTTAAGCAATCGGTTATAAAAATTAATGCATTTTTTTAAATGTTGACCTCGATGTGTAATCACTATTAAATAGAAATAATAAATCCCACTTTTGTGCAAACATTACATGAAACTAGTCCTACATGTAATTTATAATAAAGTAAATTAGTAATAAATAAATTAAGTAAGTAAATTATAATAATCTTTTAAGACAGGTTTTAAATGATTATGATCCCAATGCGTCCGGCAACCATAATGATTTGTTTTAATCAAAAGTGAAAATTCAGATTTTTTTGTTTTTAACAGTGTATTTCCCCGACGTTTACATCCATATTCCTAGGCCCCAACACATATACACAGGTGGTCAGTTTTCACACCTTGACACAGTCACCCGGCCGTGTGTATAGTCTGAGCCTTTCTGTTAGTTCCGGGTTTTTCGTTGTTCCCAGACAGACAAAAGATTTTTTTTCTGTAGACATACACAAAGAAGGAGACAGTACTCTGTCGATATAAAATATTACTTTTTAGCGTTGACTTTCAATCATTAATAATTTTTAAGACAATCATTGAATAACGAACTTCAAACCATTTGAATCCATGGACATTATCCCGAAACTAAAGATAAATACATACTTTAATTTTTTTAATGCCAATATGTAGATTTAGCCGCTGTCAACATTACTACATGATACCGGTAGTACTTTATTTAAATACTAAAATGTTCGTACGTTAGCAGAGAGAGAGAGAGAGAGAGAGAGAGAGAGAGAGAGAGAGATTATGATTATATAGAAGATTTGAAATGTTTGCTATGATACAATATACTGGTTTCAGTAAATGAAGAAAAAAACAGAAGAAAAAAAGAAATATCGTTTTAAAGGCCGAATTGTTTAGGGGGTAAATCTCCGGTGAGGGCGGGGCTTAATTTCTAGAGGTGTGAAAGCCTCCGGGGCTGGAAGTCTACCTGCGATCGTGAACGCTGCTAATCACTATACACAGGAAGCAAATATTACACAAGATATAAATAATTAGTCAGAATTCGTCATAGTTTGAATATCTTTTTGTTTTAATGACCATACGAAGCGATTTTATAAGGAAATGTAGTCCGAGCACGTGTGTACAGCACAATCTAAAAAATTCAGTAATCTAATTCTGCTTTAAAGATTTAACTCAGTTCATTGTGTTTAGCACTTGACATTGTTTAAGACGTTAATTTTAACAAATATAATTGTATAAGAAAACCATACGATCAGTAAAAATATTCACTTGAATGTAAAGGCAGCCATTATACGATGACAACTAATGGAGTTCGTTTTCCATGGAGTGACGTTTTCGTGCAACAAGTTCCAATTTAGTGTATAATCAGTTCATGCAGCTTTAATAGCTCATAAGTTTGTTTTAAAAAAGAAAATTGTGTATGCATGTTTTGGGCTGCATGCTCATTCATCGTCGTGAAATTTATTAGGTCATATACACTCAACATGATTCAAAAATAAATTGCGTATTTTCAATTACTGAATAATTAAACTATTTTTCTCATTTATCTGACCTTTACACAATTCACTTATTACGGAAAGAGAAAATAAACATGTTTGCCTATTAATTAAGGTGTCGCTTATAATTAAAGAGATGCTAAAATTTAATTGTGATGCAGCAAAAATATTGCACGGGGGGGGGGGGGCTTATGTATGCCTTCCTGACTTTGGAGGAGAATAGTTACAACATGAGAGAGAGAGAGAGAGAGAGAGAGAGGAGGGAGGGAGGGAAGGAGGGAGTATATTTTTTCTTATTAAAACTGTTACTACATGTATATCATGGCAACATTCTTAGCTGTGCAAGAAAAGATACATGTATATGTATTACATGTGTTGATAATGAACAGTGTTAAAATTCAAAAGTATATAATTAAAAGTACCGTAATAGGGTGAAATATTATTTGAACACTGTTCGCTATCACCATATTTCATTTTTAATTTAACACAATACTTATTTTGATATCAGCGACTGGTGCGGGGGGAGGGGGGTGAGGATTTATAAATGTTTAATATCCGACTTGATTTAAATAATAAAAAAACGCATCTAAAATGATTAATATAAAGAGTATTTCGTTTATTCATACATGGTATGTTTTTAAAAAAATATATTTCAAATGGGTTTAAGGTATTCAATGTATAACGACCTAAATCAGGTATAGACCTCTACTTTTCATTTTTACAATAAGCATATATCTCAGTACCATATTATAAAAAAGAATGAAAATTTACCTTGTTGTTTTCAAAATATTTGGAAAAGTATGCCATTGATATTTTCGGTGCTTCAGCACTAAATGTAATATTAAACCTCAGTTCATAATATCCAATAATTCAAAAAGAACTGTATGATAGATTCATATTATTTAGTTAAATATATAAGAAAGAGAATGCAATAAAAAACGAATCCAAGAATGAAGGTCTTATAATTTTTTTTTCACACAAACTGCAAACATGGCTTCCAAGAATGTGTTAGTGAAATACAGACAAGTGAACAATATGGCCCAAAATAAAAAAAAGTATGAAAGTGCACCAATATTTGGTATAACAATAATTTAAAGACATCTATAAGCAACAAATTCAGATACAAATTTTGTTTTTTTACCGTCAATTTTTTTTAAAATTCTAGTTTCTACTACCCCTCCCCCCAAAAAGTAAAATCTGAGAAGTGCTAATCTGATATACATAAACATGCTTAATCAACTCAAGTGTTTGATATCTTCATTTGAAATGTTACAATCAGATACATAATGTATAAATACATCAGAATAGTGAATATATTTATATGTAAATGCATATACTTATATTACATAGATAAATGGTTCTTCAAAATAAGCATGTTTTCCAGTACTTGACTTTACAATCATTTACAAAGCACTCATGAGTTTAGATACAACATCATCTAGTGTTTTCTTAGTGCAGCTTACTCTTGATTGTCCTTCTGTTTTAACAAGAAAAGTGTTTCTGAGTCCATCTTCACCATCACGATTCTTGATCGCCTTAAGATGTCCGAGAGTCAGCCCAGATCCGGCTATTTTTCCTGCCATACACTTTGAAAGAACAGCATTCTGCACAAGTGTTGCCAAGGAATTATAGTTTCTAGCTTTTTCACCATTGTAGATTAGTTGCTGGATTACTGCTTTGAGAGGAAATGTAAAGGAAAGGGTATCTATCTGTGATAGCAATGCATGCTGCACAAGCTTCCCTAGGGCCTTCACATCGTCTACCGCATTATGGGCACCGTATGTTTCGTTAAAAAGGGATCGGTAAAGACTTTCCTGCTTGTATGAATCTTGATTTTTAAAACACTTCTTAAACATTGCTAGACTGTCTACACAACCAGTCACAACACTGGAAAGCTGGGCGTCTTTCTGTATGTTTTTGAATGTCGAAACAAGTACAGGAAAATCAAAACGCCGGCCATTGTGAGCAATTAAACACACATTCTTGAATTTTGTCAAATATCTGATAAATTTGTCTGCAGCAGAATGAATATTGTCGGACTTCACTGATTTACCTGCAACAGACACGCCACTAGAATTTGCAACAATACCAGTTACTAGTCGTGCGTTCTCAGTCTGAGGCATCTTGGGTCGAACATAGGTATTGAATGTTGCCTCACTTTTCAGCTCTACAGCAGCAATTTGCACAATATGGGGCATCTGCCTTCCTCGTACTGTAATATATTATTAGCAATTAAAATATCTTTGATAATACATTTAAACATTTTAAAAATGAAAACATGAAAAAAGATAACTAAGAAAACTCACTAAGGTCAGTGGTTTCAAGATCAAACATAACCAACGTAGGCTCTTCTGCTGATGGTAGAGTCACTGGTTTGAAGCAACCAGGAACAACTGGATCTGGTAATTTTTCAATATCAGGATGCTCATTGTGACCAATACCTGTTAAGATAAGTATACATTATGTGTATCGGTAAATATATATGTTAAAGCATGATGACAGTAAAGTATTTGTACATTTATGTAGTGTACATAAAATATATCGGTCTAGACTTACCAGACTGATAGGAATCTCCCTCCAGTGCTTCCTGGGCTCCCTGAGTTACAGCTCTTTCTTGTTTCAGAACAAGACGTCTTAGCTTTGTTGAAGGGAGCTGAATTTTTTCCTGCACCTCCTTGCGTCTCTTCATCCTTTTCCCGGCATGTTCTTCGGTAAACTTTCCAGGAGAAACTCCGCTCTCTTCATGGGCCTGATATAAATAATTTTTATTAATTATGCATAATGGATTTTTTTTAGGGTAAAAAAGGCATTTCAATATATTTATTGATTTTTAGTATTTTATAAAAAAATAAATCTTCCATTTATTTTAAACTTCATACATATTGATAGCAAGAAAATAATTAAGAACTTACTGAGTCTGGAAATTGTCTCCATACATTAGTATAAACTGGAAAAAAAACTAATATAAATAATATAAATAAAAGGTATTCAATGTTAGTCAAAATAAAATAAATAACAGAACATGAACTGAAGCCAAGGTAAAATATTTTCACCATACCTAGTGGAAATTTTCATATTTGGGTGGAAATTTTAAATATTTGAGAGGTTTCAATAACTTTTTCTATAAATTTCTGCATATGAAAATATTTTAATAGCTTCACCTCAAAACTCTAACACAAAATAACTTGCATTCAATTCAATTCTCAAAAGCAATAATACAATGCTTATATTTGCAACATATCTACCATTGAGATATATCTTCGTCCTTCATTGATAAAAGCTGCAGTAGCATGAACTTTAAAGTCGATGGACTCGGAGTTTCCATAATGGAGGGACTTCGGAGCTTTCAGTGTTACCTCACGATTAGCGTGCTCGCACTGCTGACTCAATCCAAGATCAATATACTGTTCAGCATTGGCTATGATAGGTTTAAAAACTGCCTCTAATTGTTGTCGTAAATCTGTGTCTTTCAATGCTGATTTGTATGGCAAGCTTCTGTGTTGATATGTCTCTCCTTGTTTACGCAAAAACCCACAAAATCTTGGTTTGCAGTACTGGTGGTCCCCGAACTGGTGTGGAATAAGTCCTCTAAGATTTTCTTCTAATCCTTGTTTATTACCCTGATTTTTCGAAAAAGCATATTTCACGCACTTTTGTATATGCATAATAACAGTTTTACTTAGTTTTTTCCCCTTTAGAGAAAACAAACACTTCCCAATGTTTTTCACCACATGGTTTTTGTCAAAACGCTTCTTCATCTCCAAATTCAGCTCTGATCGTAAACGGGCAATTAACGTATTGTCCCCATCCCCTTCAATGTACTCCACAGGTGTTCCCTCATCAATCAGCTCCTTTACTCCTTTGAGACCAGTCGAACTCTCCATGCTTCTTGCACTACCATTATGGTTTTGAACACATCGATGTTTTCTAACTGGGATGCCAGGACGATTCCGTCTCCACCAGTGGCAAGTTCCACATGTCCTGTGACCAACTACTGTCTTTAGTACTTTCTTTCCGTATATTGACTTGCTCATAAAAAATGTATGTGCTATAAAAAAAAAAATATATTTTTTGTAAATTTTAATGTCATTTTGTTACTGTGAAAACTGAACCATCAATTTTTATACAATGATCTAATATTTCTTCAAACCTTACAATAAACACAGGCATTGATAAAAATCACTTTCTATACAAACAATATACATTTAAAAAAATCCAAATACCTGTGAGGCTATTGAATCCTCATTTATGCCAAGCTGTATCCACAGCACAAGTCATACCCCTCCTGGTCTTGCATGAGAACTTTTTGTCCAGCTTTTGGTTCACAGTTTTCTTGCCTGTACCTTTGGACAAAGATCTTTTTCTTTTCCTTGATGGTGAGGGTTGTGGACAAGTTGTGTTAACTGGTGTACAAACAGTGTCGTCCCTATAATTATTTCATAGAATACAATTACTGAGCCTTCATAAATTTAAAGACATTATATAATGTCATATTCACAAGGATTACATGTATATATATATATGTGTGTGTCTTGTATATAAACAAATTATATGCAAAGTACACATGATATGCAAGAATAATAAACTTACTCTGTTTGACCAACTGTGGGAGTGTTTGGAATTGTCATCTGTGCAATAGAAGGGTCGGAGTGTCCTAAAGGAATACAGGATTCCATGCCTGTGTTATCTCTAGAATTATGAAATTTAATTTTTAATGAATAGCGAACAGCGAACATAAACAATTTTTTTTAAAAATGCAAATTTATTTACAAATTACAATCGTTAAATATGTTTTCTTAAGATAAATATTGTTGATTTTGTTTACCGTTTGTGGTCAGTATCAGCCAATTCATTATCAGAGTCATCAAACGTGACAGGCAAATTGGTCTTTAGCAGAATCTCTCTATAAAAAAAAATTATAAATATACAAATTACAATAATACAACTGTGAACATTTTTTCTTGTACATGTGTATATTAAGTGTTTCAATTTAAAAACTTACTTTGTTATCGGTGATGCATCTGCTAAAACCCCAACACCCAAATCCTCTAGCAATTCTACTCCTTGCAAAGCTTTAGTCGACTCTGCATCAGCAACTTCACTTTGAAAAAAAAATAATACAACTGTTTATGATGGCTTGTCTACAATTTATTACAATTTAGAATAAAAAATAATCATATGATTTTTTTTGGTTCATCAGAACAGAAAAAGTAAACTGAATATAACTTACGACATTTCCACATGATAAGCTTCCTCAGCCGCCTTCTTTGTAGTAACCTTAGCTACAGCTTCCACACTTTCTCCTGCACGGCGCTCCATCACCATTAATGTCTTGTTGTTTATAGTAGGAATGTTTAAAGTTGACAGAAGGTTGTTGACTCTGTCTGGCCCCCCAAGACTGTCAATCATTGCTAAAAATATTTTTTTCATTATATAATATTAGAAAATTATGATGAAAATTGATGTGCACTAATATTTATTTGTTACTTGTTGTTTATACCAGTTATATTAAATTTGGTTTAAAATCATAAAAATTTACAAACCTGTTCCCAATTTTGTATTTACTACAAAACACGGCATCCCAGTTGTTTTCTTATTTCGGCGGTGCGTTTTACCATAGGGAACCATGTTCACTTCTCCGCACTCGGGATTCATACACATTATGTATAAATATCCCCCCAAACCCCTCCGTCTCTCTCCAACAATGTTCTCTTTATATAGAGGGATGGGACCCATCCGACAATGCGAACAAGATGATAAGTTTTCCAACAGCACCCCTAACTCCATCACCCGCCGTCCATCCATCCAATCACGACTGACATTTTTCCCAAGATTTTTTACGTTATTAAATAAAGGACATTTCTTGTACGTACACGAATCCCCAGGGCACTGATGTCCGCTTTGGTAATTATGTTCTGTAGTAACATAAGTCTTCTTAAATCGCACTCGTTTCGGAAGATTGCTCGTAAAGCGGCCTCGGCCATCCCTCTTGGCGCCCATTTTTGTTCACTCTTATCGACAAGACCGATAACTCTAGGGGAATCCCCCGATTCCGAGTTGTTACGGAAATGGGCGGGAAAATACGATCTCGTTATACATCGAATACCTTAATAATCTAAAGACCACAAATACCCTTATAAGGGAATTACATAATATCTTGAACAAGGTGTCAGACTGACAATTTACAAGGTTGAATATTGGGACATTCACACCTTTTGATCTACTGAAAGTATGTATACTATACACAGATACTGACTCGCTGATCTTCCTGTGAAGTAAAACTTCAAAGACATTTTAAAGTCCAGACCAGTTATCTTCTCTCTTTTGAAAAAAAAAACTCAGTATGTTGAGCAATATGGTGGAATTTTTTTATCGTTTAAAAAGTTGTCCCTCCTCCACATATATGTTACATTAACGTTTTATGATTCAGATAATTTAAAACTATCTATTAATTGTAATTCATAGTTTTAAATTCTCTTAATTTTAAAACTTTAATGTAACATATATACTAATATTTATTTGACAATATTGATTAAATGAAATTCATCAAAAAAAAACAAATAGATATTTAGTTACTAAAACATTGATTTTGAAATATATAAAAATATTTTCCCCTTTTTATTGAATAAGTTGCTATATTTTGTATGATAATTGGATTCCGAGTTTTTAGATAAATACATGCGTGGATCGGAGGATGGGGGGGGGGGGGTTCAGAGGATAATTTAATTTTTTTAAACTTACATAGTACAACTATCCAAAATATGTCTAAGCTCCCCCAGAAAACAAGTATCCCTGCCCTTTCCCTGGAAAGAATTCTGACCGCGCATGTAATTATATATGAACTTAAAGAAATAGAAGCCCATTTTCTCTCTTGTAAGCAATAGGAAAGAATCAAAACAAATCCAGATTTTGGTCTCAAATAAAGTAAATATTCAATTCATTGTTTAAACATAATAACTTAAAAAAAAACATTAGGTACAGTGGGTTACAGTGGTGTACAGTATTTGTCAGTACCCTGTACAGTGGTGTACAGTGGGGTACAGTGCTGGTCAGTGCCCCGTACAGTGGTGTACAGTGGGGTACAGTGCTGGTCAGTGCCCCGTACAGTGGTGTACAGTGAGGTACAGTGCTGGTCAGTGGGTAGGTACTGTGCTGTCCAGTGAAGTACAGTGGAGTACAGTGGCTCTGTACAGAGGGGTACAGTGGGATACAGTGTGGTACAGTAGCTCTGTACAGTGGGTGTACAGTGGATTTACAGTAGGGTACAGTGGTTATACAGTAGATGTCAGACAATGTCAGTCAATTTTTGGGAATATCAGTGGATTTTGAATTCAGTAGTGATTACCAATATTAATCATACTAGACAGTGAAAATGGGGACAAATCGTGTTTAGGTAACTTTTAAGCCAACTATAAACCTAAAAAATTCAAGAGATGTATCTTTTAAGAATAAAAATGATACTAATAGCTTCAAAATGCGTGGTGAAAGAAGTATATTAAACGTATAGAAAATAGAGATGAGGCATTGAGTTACTCATTCAACATTGTAATCTGTCATGTAAAATTACCATCTTATTTTTACCAGCGTAAGCTAACAATTGTCATCGCTTTCGTTTACAAACAAGTATTCTTCTTTAATATCAGGGGCAAAAGAAGTCCTACAACTTGAATAATTTCCTTGTTGTAAATGTATCAGACCTCAATTTACCTGCAGTCAATGCCACCGAGATCTTTTAAAATTGCTTTTTTAAAATGTTTCCCGACGGCAATTTCTAAGAAGAAAATAGGTCTTAAACTCAAAATGTTAAAGTTTTGAAAGTATGTGTTCGAAAATTTATTAATACATGACGACCGGTGTTGAGTTAAGTCTTATTTAGCAAATTTTAAAATAATCAGAGCGTTTCAGCAAAATAAGAAGACCAACTAATTTTTTTTCTTAATCAACAATTTATTGACATCAACAAATGCTGTTGAGGAAACCACTAACAGTTTTTAATTTCGTAAGATTATATTATTATCTAATAATTAGCATCCGCGCTCTCTGTTGTTTATGCCTACAGGAATACAAATGATAGTTTGGTTTGAAGCCAACCTTAACGTCAAAATCAAATCTACTAATAATGATGTAAAAATAAACAACTGCGTTAGTATTTGTTTTTACATTACCATTTCTACTCTACAATGAATAAGACAAAAATATGTTTGCAGCTTGGTCTTTTTACAGAAGTATTGTTAGGTACATACATCTAGGTGTCTGTCCTAAATTACATACATGGAACCTGAGCGAACATAGTTTAAGTATATATGTATCAATATGCTACTTTTCACCACAATTATATATAATACATAACTACATGTTTGATTTTTTTTTGTTCACAGTAAAATGGAACTCGCGGTTGGGGGTAAAATTAAAATCATATTTTCCGCAAGTTTTCTTTTCTATTAAGTAAATTCATTAAACTGAACATTTTAAGTGTTACTCTGTATTTACTGTATGAGCAACCACGTTCTTCCTTTGACGTTAGTTATCCTTCCGACAAAAACCTTACATTTATGCAACTCCTTTTTTTTTTACAATATGAGAAACCACGATCGTCCTTTGACGTTAGTTATCCTTCCGACCAAAACCTTACTATTATGCTACTCCTTTTTTTTTACAATATGAGAAACCACGGTTTTCCTATGACGTTAGTTATCCTTTTGACCAAAACTTTAAAATTATGTCACTCACTCTGTTTTCACAGAATGAGAAACCACGGTCTACCTTTGACGTTAGTTGTCCTTCCGACGAAATACATGTTTGATTCCTTCTGGGTTCTTTTCTGTCTTTAATTTCTTAAAGATTCATTGTATTACTCATGTGAACGCATAACACTGTACGTTTTTCTTGCATCTTATGCATTTTTCTCTGTTTAAATACAGGTATTTTACAGTAACTGCAATATTACAGAAAAGAAGATTGTTTTGAGCTTACCTCTACAGCTATTGTGAAATTAAATCAAATCCTTGCTTGAATTCTTTAACCTTTTTTTTTTTTTTTTGATTTTTATGTTTCGATATTTTTTGTTTCATGATAAAGGGGAAATGATGCCAAAACAATTTATAATGAAATTATATCAGTATGTTTAATGCTGTTAAAAAATAAAAATCATTTAACAGAGAACGGTTGATTGTAAAGACTAGATTAAGTATGATTATCAACAACGTTTTGACGAAACTGTGATTGGCATTGCTATAGCGATCCGTATAATTATGGATTAATCAGAAATGAAATGCTTTTTCCCCTTTGCCATCCGGGTGACAAGTATTCCCTCCAGGAAAATGTCCTACAGCCGGATATCTTGTTAAAAGAAAGCCTAGTTAGCAACTTAAGTGGATATTTAAGTGAACAGTGCAGTAGGTAGTTGTTTTATCCTAACCTATACAACTTCCGCAACTCTAAATCGCATATCATTCTTATGTTTGAGCGTAACAATACGAATGAATATAATTCTTTGAGGTAATTTTTTTTATTTATTCGGGGCAACGTTTATTTTAAGAATTTTGTTTTAAAATGTAGTTTGATGAAAAATTTATGATAATGGGTCCTTCTTTTGATATCTCACACAAAAAAATTAATGCATGTACATAAATATCTGAACTTATCATTATTTTATCCAGTTTTCTTAAAACCAATTATCGAAAATGTGCAAATTAGAAGAAAGAGATCAATTTTAGGTGGATTTGGCGATAAAAAACTTAATTGTATTTAAAGTGTTCATTACATGTATATTTATTTTTAAGGATTTTGTGAAGAAAAAAAAAAACAAATTTCAAGGATATGTGTATATTCGTTGCTAACAAACTTTTGAATACATATGTTACTCGATATTCTACTTGATCTCCTCCTCATTAAATTATGAATTAGTACTATTACCGCGTCAGCTATATTTTAATTCATGTCCCTTGTCGAATAACTAACTGTGACATGGATCAATTTTAGATTACAGAGTATTCAAAAGGGCTTTTTAAATTTGTGTGGCCGCTACAGAAAATGGGGAACGTCTTTGGAAGTCAAGTCGAGACAGATCCAGGAGATATTCGAAACAAAGAAATTTTAGAGGCAAGGAAGCGTTATCTTGACGAACAGTTCAAGCTAGATGACGAAAAAGAATTTGGAAATGCGAAACCCGATCCTTCTGGTAACACCGGTCATTTTTTGTATCTTATTTTGACATTTTTAAGTTTTTATTTTTATACACTGCCGCAACAAACAAGGTAACAAAGGGATTGTAAAGCAAAAAACAAAAAATATGGAGATCAGCTTTCTTCGATAATGCAGAACGGATCATCCTAATATATTCATGATTTATCCAAAAGAAGATGCCAAAATTGTGAATTAATATAAAATACCTCACCCATTATTTAATCATGAAAACTTCGCAATGAAATATAATATTATTTTTGTCATTTTGAGAGTCGACCTTTTTTCTCAACTCGTAGTCTATGATTTAAAATTTCTATTCTTTAATTCAAATTGCCATATTAATTTCATTTTTCATTTCAGGTGTCAATCGTTAATTGAGAAGAATGCCATCCATTTTAAACGAGATAGAAAAGAAAGCTATGAGTATCAATCCAAAAGACCATAGTTTCCCCTTTGAGAACCTTGTTTTTGAAGGGGTGGTAGCAAAGGGCATGCGTACTCGGGCGCTGTTAAAGTAAGATAATAGATTTCAGTAGTATTTTATAGTGTATCAGCAATCTTAATACTTAATTTCAATTCAAAAGGGTACCCATTTTTCATAGAAATATCAAACTCTGCTTTATAAAAATGAAATTAAAAGAATTCTGTTGTTAATAAAGATAAAACGTTTTAGCCTTTGCAAAGATGTAGCAGTTCTAAGTGCTTAAAACTGCTTTAAGTATTTTTAGATACATGGTGTTTGTCTTCATTTTGTAGGCTTTGGAAGAACTTGGACTAGTCAGTCAGATTAAAAGATTTGCCGGGGCTAGCGCAGGCGCAATGACAGCTTCCCTTTTGGCCGTGGGATACGATTCAAAAGATCTCCAAGGCTTTTTAAGTCAAGATTTGAGTTTAATGTTATTAGGTAAAAAGATATATATGAGCAACAGGATATTTACTCTACATAAAATGTAAAAAAAAATGATACAAGAACATTGTGTAAATTAATCATTTATCTTAATATAACAAACAGTTTAAAATTGTCATACAGGTTCAACATTTAAAAAAATATATATAACAAATAATATCATATTGAATCCGCGTAAAATTTGACTGAAGTCATTTTTCAACGAAAAAAACTATCAACAATTTAGTATAGCAAAACAGTTTTTCATATATACATGTACCAATCATTCGTGAATTACTCATCATGGGCTTATTCCTTTCCATGATTCATTTGTCGTCAACGATGCAAGATTTTGAGTATTAACACGCGGTCTTCCTCTTACCTCTCGATAGGATGATAGGATAAGACATACCCTGTACCCCTGGTTTTTTTTAATTACACATTTGATTGAATATTATAGTTTTATAACATATATTTGTCAGATGCCAAGTTTGGAATACTTAGTCTTCTGCCAAATTTACTGACCGGATACGGTTGGAATCCAGCTGCTAGACTCTACAACTGGTTCGGTGAACTGTTGGAAAAGAAGATGGGCAACAAAGACGTAACCTTTTATGAGGTTCTTGGTTCTTGTTATCATCAATTCTTCATCAGATTTTACATCAAACTTGTTAATTTAATTTAATCAAAAATTTAGACGTCTCAAATACGACTGGAAACCCCAATTCCAACAAGTTTAAGTAACAAAAGTAATAAAAAAAGGCATAAAAAATCATTAAAAAAAACAACCAACCAACTCTATTAGACTTTAACGAGCAAACATGGCTCAAATTGCTAGTAAATTCTCTTCTTTTTATTGTAAACTGTTGCATTTTTCTTTAATTATCCAAGTACTAGACACAAGTATACTTTGCAATACTAACATCTCATGAATGCATATTTGATTTTCAAGCATTATAAAAAAACTGGACTAGAGCTTTGTATCATTGTGACTAATGTTAACCATATGACAGAAGAATATTGTCATGTAAAGACTACACCAGATATGCCAATCAGATTAGCTGTCCGGATGTCTATGGCAATACCAGGTAACATAATGACGTTCTGGACCTTTTTTTGTTTTTATTCAGTGGTCGAATCTAATGATTTTGTGGTACAAGGTAAATAAATATTTTATTTTCATAATAAGATGTTTAAAACATTCTGCTATTAGAAGAAAACCCACCAAAGAGCACTTTTTTCAATATATATTTATAATCATAATTTCAATTGATGGGATCTCAAAATAGCCATAAAAAGTGTTGGACTGACTGATTTTGAACAACCTTGCTTTCTTATTATTTCGTCATAATTTTTTATTATGCTTTTACAACCATATATTCTCTATACTAAAATCATGCTTAATATATTTATTATTTATTACGTGTTAAAGAGTATGGACAGATCTGTGATAGATAGATAGATAGATAGATAGATAGATAGATAGATAGATAGATAGATAGATAGATAGATAGATAGATAGATAGATAGATGGATGATACTGTTTTAAAATTACAAGTTCATATTTTTTTTCTATAACAACTCATTTTCGGAAGCAAGTGTATTATCAGATTGAATTTCTTGCTGAAAATTAAGGATTTTGAAAGAGTTAAAACAAATACAAAACCGGTGTGAATGAGCATGTAATACAAGTATTGAACATAATATATTATTTGTGTGTTGAAGGACTGTTCCAAGCGACACATTACACATACAATGGAGAAACAAACACATATATTGATGGCGGAGTAATTTGTAACTATCCCATCCATTGCTTTGATGGTGAGTTGGTTTGTAAATAGTGTCATTAACAATTCCTCTGCTAAGAATAAATATACATTTGTATAGACAATATGCTTGTTATCTTGTGGCAATTGATGAATATGTATATAAAAGAGGACCCATTAATCACATTATAAGAAAAAAGACTGAAAAACACTTTATAAATCCATTTAAATCATATCTCCAGTTCAGTCAAATTTCATTTTAATAGCTCATCATTGTTCCATAAAGAGTTGTACTATATATATTCCAACGGTATTTTATGTCTTATTAAGTAAAGTTTTGATGATCCTAGTTTCTGTGTCATTACATTTGAAACTAACAACGCATGTCCTATCATGAGTATCTGTATTCAGATATTTGGAGTAAACACTGCATGGTATATGTTTGAAATACTGATGATTAAGACTTCGTTTGTTGGTGGTCTGTACTTTATAAAATTTCCGGAAAGATGATTATCATATCATATTAGGTTAAATGATTCAATAATTATAACACGGCAATTTGTTTTTCCTCACAGCGTTAAGCGTTTTTCGGGGTCCGTTAAGAGTACAAATGCTCACCTACTAGTAGTTGTATATTGACAGTAAAACATCTCCCATTTCCTCTTTTTCCTCGAACACCACATGAGGTTTTTGAGATTTGTATATGGGTGATACTTGTAAGGAGAAAAAAACACACACTCATGGTGGTTTTTCATATTTTGCAATCTGCTATTCATTCCTTGAGAGCTGGGTTACATGTACATGAACATGCTAATGAGAACAAACAGACCCGAGAGTGAAGTTGTGCTCTATGCATTTTTTTTACACCAAGATCGCTTATAAGAGTGCTACCACAGTCATTTATTATTGACGCAACTAAATATATGGTCTTGGTAACAATTTCCCTAATATATGTAAAATTATTGATTTTTTCCATTTACTGTGGTTTCATTAATATTCAAGGGTATCAATTTTCGTGAAGAAAGTGAAAATCACAGTTTCAAGGATACGTAATTCGTGGCCAATGACCCTATCAATACGAAATGTTTCACTTTTTATCCAATTTTCAAAACATAGTGGTTTATTTTCATACTGGAAAAGGTTATTGTTCCATATAAATTGACTCAGGAATTCGTCTCTATTTAGCGTATTCACATTTTTTTGTTTTTACATCTGTTAAAAGCTGAAAATACATTTCCGTAAAAAACGGGAAGTTTCAGCATTTTGAAAAATGATGATTCCAAAAAGTTGTATTCTGTATACGAAATGTTAATAGAAATTGCACTTCAATCAACACTTAATTTCCTGGATCAACTTAATAACGAAATCCACGAAAATTGGCATTCAACGAATATTGATGAAACTACAGTATCTTTCCATATTCAATCCAAAACACTTAACTTTGGTTTAACTTTACTTCTGAAGGATTATGTTTACTCGGGGTTTGAATCCTCTTTTTAAAAAAACGCTTATAAATAATTAATATAATTTGTTTTAAATTAACAATTCATTTTTTTAATCAATTGAAATTGATATAATATTTTATTTGTTATCATTTTGAAGAGTTTAGCCAAAAAAAGAAAACTTTTTGGAAGACAATTCAAACTAAATTATTATGTAAAGCATGGATTAAACTGCTAAGTTTTTTACTTACAGGATGGTGGCTCTCGATGGATTCAAATGATAGTTTCTTAGAAAAACTCCAACCTTTAGATGATCTACCACAATTGCTAGACAAACGGCAAAGGTTTGCCCGTGACCATAAAGATCCAACAAAGACACTTGGCTTTTTACTGGTATAGACTGCCGACCTACCTCATTTTCGTGCCATATTCTAAAATTGCAAGAAGAAAAAAAAATCATAAGCTTAACATTCTTTCCATAACACAAATTGGGCCATTTTTAATAATTTTCTGTAACATATAAAATATTTTTAAGTATAATCAATTCCTTCAAAAAACTAAGTGTAAATTTGCAACGTTATGCTCACACATACACACACTTGTTCAAAATGCAAAATGTGTTGTATTATTTCTAGTGCTTAAAACTATTGAAAATCAGGACATATATTAATTTTTAAAAACTGTATCTATTACTTTATTTCCATTTGTTTTAAATGTTGTCATTCATATCAATTTTTTGTAGATGCATTGAGACCAATTTTTCAGGTATCTCCATTAAATTAAAAATAGAAACAAATCAAAACGCGCATAAAACGCCAGTGAAACCAATATTAGTAATGTTTATAGAAAAAAGTGAACAGTCTTTACACTTGATCGAAAGGGTATGTTTCTGTATAAGTATTGGCATTTTTAATAATCATAAGTAATTCATATACATTTTACTTGTGCTGTAGTACGCTGACTCTGAAACAGATATGTTCCGATTTATGTGTGAGAAGAGAATAGGTGTTCAACTTGACCCAATTCCCAATACTAAACTAGGAAGGTAAGGAACGAAATCATAATAGGATGTTTTGCATCTATAACTTTAAGTGTGAATGCGAAAGATGCATGTATCAAAATAGTCCCCCCCCCCCCAATTTTTTTTTAAATTCATAGAACTTGTTATTTGAAATGAAAATAGCATTTTATTTTTATTTATACATGCAATTGTAGAGTATGTATACATGCTTAACATGTACATATCTTCCAGAGCTTAAATGACAAGAGGTTTTTTAAACAGTATTCCAAGGTTGCAATGTACATAATTTTTCTTTGTAATTCTTTATTACAGGATAAAAATAGAACCAAAAAAGGATCAAGAAAAAGCTAAGCGAGAACATATACGGGTAATGATGGCAGTGGACGAGTTTTTGAAAGTAAATCACAATAATAAATATCTAATTGATGAACATTTTACTTATCATTTGGCACAATTATGTATCAATTTTTCTCTTATAACGGGATTCAACACTAAATGGCATTGAGGGGGTGGGCGAGAGGGGACTGCATCGGCTAAGAGAGTCCGATGCCCTAAAATTAATACATTGTACGTTGGAGGTTATAGAACTCTGGAAACCATTTGTTGTTATCCTGAATATACGGATCTATTACATTTAAATATAACTTAACCACTGAATATGAGGTATATCTGAAGGAAATAAAACACCTTTTGAAATAACAATTCATACTTAAATTAACTAAAGCCAAAACATTGACAATTAATTTACAAACGATCGCAAACTATAATTGCATAATGGTTTTGAAGCAATAAGCATATGTTGATGATAGAGAAAGTGTCAAAAGTGTATTCAGTCCCTTTCTTTTTGAGGTTTTGAAGAAGCAAAATTTGGATAAAAACCACACGATAAACAAGACTGAGCTAGAAGCTGCTTTTAAATCTGTAAGTACAAACTATTACAATGTACTGTTTGATGTCCTGCAATTTCAATAATATTCGTAGGCATCAATTAACATGGATTTTTTAAAATACAGTTACAGTTTCAGGGACACGTTAATATTAAAAATGTCACTCGTTATTAGTTTGTTTTAATTTTCAAATTTAATAAGTTTACAAAATTATTATTTTTTTTTCTTTACTACAACAATGAATTCCGTTTATTTTTGTAGGACGACTTTTCTAAGACAAGCAGTGATATGCTTTTTGGAACAGATTGTACAGTGCAGAATGCCTTTGATCTTCTGGACAGAGATAAAAATGGCGAGGTTGGAAAATTAAATGTTTGGCATGATTTTTTTTTTCAGAAGCGCAAGATGTTTCAAATACACATATACATGTAGTCAGTAATGTATTAAAAAGTAAGCAAAATATCAGAACAGTTGAAAATAAAAATTGAAATTACGCTGTATGACCAATTTGGAATAATTCATACAAAAAATGACGAGACAATATCTCCTAGAGAGTAAAAGATATAGAGAGTTTCAAAAATTCATAACGACATCTAACTGCAGATAAACTACCAAGAGTTGATGAACTTTATACAAGGCACAGGTATAAATTTACAACAGCGTTTTCTCGGCTACCAAAGGAAGTACATTACTGGAGTTTTTGATCACTTTGGAACGATTCAAAACGCCATCTTAACGAACATTCAACGGGCATTTGTCAATGTAAGTTCATCTCCAAATAACTTTCACATTTGTCTCTTAGACATGATGATGACGATTGTGATTATTTCCTGATATTAATGGAATAGATTTTATCAACAATTATCCGACCATTTATCCACACAAACCGCGCCCTGCGCTTCCTAGATAACTTGCATTGCATGTTTAAAACGTTGAACATGCTGGCTGATTGGAAAATTTGTTAATTTTCTATATTTACATTTGCAAATAAGTTTTCTTGTTTGAAGTTATAGAATAGCGAAAACGTTCAATTCTGTGAACTTTTTCATGACATGACAATGATCATACATGAAGCACACACTTATGGTGTGTCGGTTGGATTGTTGTAAACTTAAAATCTCGGTAATTTTAACAATTCTAAACGATTTGGGGTTTTTTCTGTTTAGACTTAAATACATGTATAAGTAATAAACAGCGATGTTCGAGCTTCACAGGATTTGATCACGTTACAAATCAAGTTCATATCCCTATGAACATTTTAAATTGCTGTTTATATCTTTTTTGGGAGTTGATATTAATCAACTCTCCTATGCAGTTACTCTAGCAAACCGAAAGTGAAACAGTGTTTGGACCTAAGCACAAATTATCACCGCTGACAAGACGTAGATCTTGAAAATAATAGATAAATTCGGTGTACTGTATGCTGTACCATTGTTTTTCAAAAGAAAAGTATCTATAAATACCTTGAAAATAGTCAGATTTTATACAGTATGAGCAATTCAATTGTTTTTGTAGTTGCATGTATTTCTACGCTAGAGTTCAATATAGTCTCGTTCAACCAGATGCTCGGCTGTCTCCGTAAATCTCCGACAGGCAGAGAGTCTCTCGTGGTAGTCGGAGATTAACGGAGACAGCTGAGCGTCTGGTTGAACGAGACTAGAGTTCAATATTGCTTGGATCCAGACGTGTACAATTTTAGAAACATTTCGATTACTGACGCACAGTTTGATGAAATTAATTCTATCTTTAAATATTACACAACATGATTCATATGGGGTTTTCTCGAAATTTTTGTCGGAAAAGTTCGAGAATTAATATTATAAAAATTTGCATAACATATCGTTGATCTTAAAATTGATAATAATCAATAAAATCTACTCCCGACAGTACTTCATTACTTTTTTTTTTAATTACAGCCTCAAGACTTGGATAGAACTGTGGGCATTAACACTGGTCACGTGGGAACCTCTGATTTTACATTGGAAGAAGAAGACAGAAGCTTTGCCGTTGCTGTCAGTTGATTTTGAATGAAATAGAACTGGTTACATTAACTTATTGAAATGTTTTGCTTTCAAGTTACATGAATAGGAAAATTTCCCATGAAGGCAAAGTGACCTGTTTAAACTTTTCTTTGCAAAAACAAAAAGAAATCGTGTCATATAAGCGCTGTTATATCAACCTGTTTAATAACATTAGTTTTATCAAACCAATCAAGCATTGATTTGTGAAACATTTTTACAGGCAAGGTTACAAATCGACTATGACTTTTTCGAAATACTTTGCCGCCAAAGAAGAACTTCTGAAGAATGCTGACGAATCACTTCGGAAACGAATCAGATCCCTGTCTACCAATCGAGAGGATGACTTCAAAGAAGAGGATGAAAATGATGACGACACACATGATGACGTCATTAAGGGAAACAATGAGTAAGATGATATGGTTGGTGCCCTTTCATACGCCAGTGATATAGGTCCTAATAGTATGTAAAATGACTACCAGAAATGGATCTATGGTTTAGAATTACGTTTATACTTAGATGGACAAGTTTGCTAACGAAGGAATTATTTCAATACCTACCCAATTTATGCGAATACGATTTCATTCTGGTCGTAACGCCTTATTGTTAAGGTTAGACAAATTAACTTCCCAGTGGGCACGCAACGTTGTTTCAACGTTGAGGAAAGGTTGAAATGAAGTTGCAACGTTGATCAACCATTATTCAACGTTGTTTCAACGTTGAGGTTTCAACGTTGAAACCCAAACCATATATCAACGTTGATTCCACGTTGAAGACCCAACTTACTTTCAACGTTGAAGACATCAACCAATTTTCAACGTTGAAACAACGTTTTAATAAATGAAACTGGCCACATATTTTCATTTGAAACTTCCCTTTTTATTTTTTTTAAAGAAAGTGAGCGCACAATATTGTAAGTTTGCAGGAATCCTCGACACGAATCAATTGGGATTTAAATGTCTATAACCTCGAAAGGCTATGTACAGGTTTCAACAAAAATATATTATGTTGAGAGTCGAAGTACATGGCTATTCCGGTTATTAAAAAACTCACAAAGCTTTCAAAAAATGGCAATGAGAGGTAAACCGATAACTAGTTGGAAATGTTAATGTTAACATATTTTAATGAAGTATTGTGTATATCCTAAAAAAAAACTAGTAATAAGAAAAAATTTTTTTTTTAGTGTTCATACAGCAGATCTAGAAATCAATAAAAACAAATTAAAATATTCCGGTATATTATAATTCAACATCATGTCATAATAATAAACATTTAAAACAAAACAGTTTAATTTTTTTTTTAAAGACCACCAGTTGGATTTGAACCCAAAACACTGAATTTATGTATTCACTAAATCCAGGACTAAACCACTGCGCAACGGAGACTTGTCAATATATGCTCTATAAAGTACTGTTTGAAACAACACTGTCATATCAATGGACTTTGTTTTTATCCTTCAAAAAATAATTTGAAAAAGTACATAATTAGTCATCTCTGGGTCATCTCTCCATCTTTTTTTTAAAAGCGACATTTTTATGTTGAAATATGTTACCTTTACACATTTCAGATTTGTGGAGAGAAGACCCAGAGACAACAAAATCATTCAAAAACAGTTGTAAATAAGTAGGATTTTGCATGAATTGCATCATGTTGCTATATTTAGACCCATATTATAATAAAACCTTTTGCATTTCAAATATTTTCCCACTCATTCCACATCCAACAGAAACCAAATAAATAACGGATATAATTCGAAAAATATTCAAACTTTATTGATGAAATTTTCACTCTCAATGTGCGCCCAGATTCCTGCCGAATCTACATCTTAAGGATGACGTTTACTCAGAATGAAAAAAATTTCACTGATGATAATGAAAAACCAACTATTGTGTGTTATAGACCTTTTATTGTACTGTTATTTTTCATTTTTAATTAAGTAGGTCAATGACCTACTTTTTGAGTTAAAGGCCATTGTATATTTTTGGAAAATTAAAGGAAAATCACTTAAAATTTTACATTATGATTGAGATTTTCTTAATTGTGAAAATATTACAAATTGCTCAACGATTTTGAAAATGAAATACAATTTATGAATGGCAGTGTCACTAAATACATACAAAGCATTAAGTTTTCCTTCTCAATTTTTATAAATATTCCAGTCCGAATTTCCTCTATCACTTTTCAAATTCCTACCCATTTTTGATCCAATTTTACAAAAAATTGAATGATGATAATACAAAAACATTTATAGTATTAAACTACTTATATTGATCTTATTCTGTTGGCATATAATTTATATGAGGTCAATGATCAAAATTTTGAGATACGGTGTCTTTTCTCGCTTTTATGCATATTTCAATATTTTTGAAATTCATGCCATACGGTTATTATTATGAATTAATGAGGTAAAACTACCAGAAAATATGCAAAATTATATAGACTAAAATATAAAATCTTAACTTTTAATATTAGAGCACTTCCAAAAATGTTTTAGCAGAAAACAAAATCTGCAAAATTTAGTCCGAATTTCCTCTGTTTGGCTAAAAGTCTATTTTTGTTTTGGCATAATTCCATAATATAGTAGAAATATCGAATGCTATGTCAATAATAATTCATTTCACAGATACTTTTTGTGTTTAGAACAAATTTTACTCATGACATTGAACTTTATAACAATCCGAATTCGAGAACCCAAACCCTGAGTAAACAACACCCTTAAGCGCCCACATTCTTTAGCTTTTACTTATATTTTGTCAATTGTGAAAGCATGAAATAATTAGTTTTACAAATTTTACAGTTAATTTGAATAAATTTTTATCCTATTTGATTTTGAATTAAATTTTCATATTTTTTTTCCAATTTTAATATCAAAGATTTTTTATAATGAAATGTTAAATATATTTTTTTCCATCACATTTTCAAACAAAAGATTGTATTGATACAAGAAAATTGACATGAGCTGTGCGTACAGCAAGTGGCTAATTACATTTTAACTAGGTCAGTGATAAGGGGATGCGCAGACCCATCACTACTGCAAGCACTGCTGATCTTGGGAGTTATGCAATTTACCATGCTGCTCTATGTCAGCTTGACCGCTACAGACGCTATTGGTGAACAAAAAAAGTCAGTTCTTAGGTAAACCTCATGTAGTCATACACGGATTGTATGTACAGTAAAATGCCGGGATTTTAGCTTTTGAACTATTGTGACGATTTTATATATTTTAAATTGGCATTTTTTGGGAGTAATTTTTACAACAGGCTGCAGAGTGCAAATGATGAACTGATTATTGTGGATTCTACGCTTTTGTGTTGACATCCTTTGTTCCATATCATGGAAAACAAGCATGGCTACCATTTGGTGAAACGTACGCGTGGTTTCTTTGTGTTCCTTTCCCACAGCCATATGGAAAACATTATGAAATGCAAAGTTCAACATTTTAACAAGGACTTTATACAAAAGCTGTTTATATAGCGAAGGATGTACTCGTATACATGTATTACTAGGATTTAAATGAAGAACGACTTTCATATCTTCTTTTTATAAAGTGTCTTTTATCACCTAAAAATCGCACGTGTTCTGTGTTTTAAAATATTTTCCATAGAACTGTAAACAAGGTTAAATTCCTTCTTTATTAATTTTTAAGTCTAAAGTATTTAGAACAAACCCTCATTTTCTTTTATTCAAACGTCGTTAAAGACCATGGCAATGGCGCATAGATTCCAAAGCGCGCTGACTTTGTCCCAAAACGCAGGTCCGATATTTTTTTCTCAAAATGCGCGTTCCTAAATAAATGTGACCCCTGGAATTATGAATATCACTATTAGTAAAATGTATATAAATTTAGTTTTGATGCACCCAAAATAATCATTTACAATAGTGTGTGTCTGCTGTGCTTGTATAATTTTCATTTTGTGACCGATATTGTGTTGTTCCGATTCCACAACACTAGCTTGGGGTATTTTTTTCTTCAAATTTCGCTATTAATCTTCTTTCTTTTCATGTAAACACGCACTTAATCATCCCAAGATAGTAGTTTGAGACCCTTTTCAAAGACTGCATCAATTTGTATTCAAATTTAATGGTCACTGGTAGATGATAATTAATTAATTAAATTATTAACATTCCTCTTATCCTATAGCAGCTTTACTTAAAAGTGTACAATTTTCATTCTTGTTTTTACGAACAGTATTAAACGTGTAAAATCATTAATGGATATCGGATAAAGAATAACTGCAATTCGTCACATGACTCAGGAGACCACCTAAAGAGGCAAGGAAAACCATAATGAAACAAGATGTCATTACATGTATAATCGGGGCGATTATAAAGTCTCCAAAACGATTGAGGTCATCATTGGGAGTAGGGATGACCCACATGGGTCAATCTTTACAGACAAAAAGATTTAGAACTTGATTATTTTTATTACTGAATGTTCATGATGTTCCTCACTGGCCCTTTACTAAACATCAGGTAAACCAACTTGACCCAAGGAACAAATATATGCTTTAGAGGTGGGGTTCTTATCCGTTTTCAAGATATTCGGCCACTTCCTGTTTGATAGGGGTCAGGACCACCCCCGGGGCCAATGGCCTACATACCATGTGATGCCCCTTGACACAAGGAACAAGAATATACAGTGTATATGGTTTAGGGGTGGGGATCTTAACCATTTTGAAGTTTAAATTTGTGCTCTTCCTGTTTGAGGGGGCTCAGGACCACCCCTGGGGCCCATGGCCTGCATACCATTTGATGCCCCTTAACACATGGAATATATATGGTTTAGGGGTCAGGATTCTAACAGTTTCTGGGATATATGGTCATTTCCAATTCCTGGGGGTATGGAGGACCCTATGGGTCAGATGTAATAAACCCAATATATTGCCTCTAACAGTCAATATATAATTCTGAAAACCCTATATTATTATCTTTGTCCGTTTTCAAGTTATAATCATTTGCAATAGAGTCTAAGATTTTTCCCATAAGTTTCAAGGTTCCACAACCTTTGTTTTGGCCAACCCCAAATGAGAAAAATCAAACCAGGATGCACATCTAGATATGCAGGCCTATCGTATCCTAGAGTTTTGTAAAATTCTGTTCAGCCATCTCTGGGAAACGCGACAGACAAGCTCTGAGCAGGAAAGAGAAAAAGAAGATGAAGAAGAAGAAACCATACAAAAACGGAAGTCTCCAAACTTCGTTTGGGAGACTTAATGACAGCATCACAAATAGTGAGGTTTATATTCATAACTCTTTCCTGTCCATTTCAAGACATGCAAAATTAATCAACATGCATGAAATAGTACACTGTAGAAAACACAAAATGTTTAGATATAAAATACATTTTAATGATCTATGAATCATTTCACTCAATATCACAAACAGCAAATACACTAGTGTATTTGAAAATCTATCATCGCTAACATACTATCTCACAATACATATATTGGTCTTATCCAGGTATGAATATGTAATTGATATTACTACAAAATGTTACTCTATCTTGCAGACATTGACACCTTTTTAAGAGAATAAGTAATTGAACTACATCTGGCAAGATGAACTGTTGAAACTATCATACATAAACAGGAAAATGTTGTACTGTATCAATACACTTTCATGTCTTTGTGTCCACAGGGCATTTGCCAAGTTTTATAACCGGATAATTTTTTGCAGCCTATACAATTCACAAGAAAAAATAATCATGGAAAGGTTGTTCTTAGTATACATACTGAAATGAGAAAAGAGAAGAGAGTGGAATCACATATAAAAAAATTCTTGACAAAAATGAAAAAAAATGAAAACACAAAATGTTCAATGATAGAGAAGTACTCCAGCTTCTGTTTAGGCCTTCAGTCAGTATAACCTGTCTAGGAGACATCTTTCACATCACACTCTGCATTCCGGGCCATTTAAAAAGAGTTCTAAATTTGTTTGATCTTCAAAAGTGTCTTGTCAAAATGAAATATTTATCATAAAAACAAAATTTTATGTCCATCATCATGACATCATCACTCTCGGCCAATCAGGATCCTTGACCAGCTGTCAATCATCACATCATTCCTCCCATCCCGCCAATTCCACCCATTCCTCCCATACCACCTGGCATTGGTTCCTCCTTCTTGGGAATTTCTGTGATCACTGCCTCTGCTGTTGACAAAAGGGAAGCGAATGATGATGCATCTACAATTGCTGTTCTGACAACCTGTAGAAAATTACATAATACTTGTCAAGATAAAAATATATTATTAACTCTTGACATTCAGAATGTACCATGATTTAAAAAAAAATGAGAATTAAAAAGAATAGACATATATAAAGTAAGATTCAATGAAGTTATTTTCACCCAATAAAAGTTTAACAATTAGCAAAACTATCTTACAGAAGACATTTTTGTTCAGTTGCCTTGGCTAACTTGCCATCTGTAGAAAACTGACCTTTAACAGCATAGGATAATACTTTTGTTGCTTTGGCTATCTTACTGGAGTATATTTAACACCATCTTACCTTTGTGGGATCAAGAATGCCCTTTTCCACCAAATTTCCAAACTCATTCTTCAGGGCATCATATCCAAAGTCTCCCTCGTTGCTTATAACTTTTTCTACAATGGGGTGTGGGTCCAAACCAGCATTGGAGATGATGGTGAGCATGGGTAATCGAAGGGACTTTCTCACAATCTCAATTCCTGAGGAGTAAATAGAAATGGTAGACTAGGCTGTCAAGATCCCTGATCTTAAAAAAAATTGCCAAAACCAACATATTTTGAGGAAGATCAGATTCAATGTATCATATCAGATATAAATTTCCATATTATCAGAATTATCTCAACAAATATTGATTTTTTTTTTAAACTTTTATTATATTCACTTATATCCTTAATTCACATCTTGTAAATTTTGTAGAGAAATGTACCCCTTACAATTCCATTTACTTCCCATCAAAACTGTCTCTCCATTAAAATCCCTCATATTCAATTATCGTCTTAAATAAATAATCTAATATCATTATAATGTCATAAAACTATCAATTTTAGATATTTGTTCCTAAAACTTCAAGTGACAGGTACATGTAACCTGTCGCAAGTATCGCCTTTTTTAAACCAGAAATTGATTCGAGTCTCACCTGTGTTTTGGTCCTCATTTGATCCCTTGACGTTATCCAGAGCCTTGATGCAGCGAAGCAGGGCCACCCCTCCCCCTGGTACGATCCCCTCTTCTACTACAGCCTTGGTGGCACACAGAGCGTCGTTGACACGATCTTTCTTCTCGCTGACCTCCACCTCACTGGATCCACCTATCTATTGGCGTAAGCAGATAAAACATTTAGTATTCAAATATGGAACTTTTACAATGTTGACAAATCATCAACACGCCAATGCCAATCTTCTGTGTGACCTTTCATTGCACTGCTATTAAAAAACAATTATAACTTTGGCTTTCCTTTTTTCGGCAGTGAAGAGGTAGAATTTTATTTTTGACAAGGCTGTTTTAAAATAATTTCCAAGAGCGTATTTGCCTAACATGAAATGTGAAGCTGGAACTTTTTATCATTGAAACGGTTTCAAATCTCCCACTTCAATTACTGAAAGCTCTAATTAAGCCAAAATTAGATTGTACCTTGTTGAAAGTTAATGTTAAGTCATAAGCACTAACGTACATGCGAAACATCTAAGAATCAGTGCATGATCTTTTAAAATACAATTTCTAAAAACACTCTTTTTGAAAAGCATTAGTAATATACCGTCTAGACATTGTGAAATGAAAGTAAAATTTGTATGGTGACACGGATTGTATATTTGTGCAATGCCTGATATACTATGCAATTATTACCAGGAAAGTGTACAAATATTTTATGTAGCATCAAAGTGCATGCCAAGTGACGATTGAAGCATCACCTGGTGTAGAAATGATGCAAATTGGACAGATAACTCTAGATCTGCAGCTATATTCAATGCCAGAAACACAGTGAAACCTGTCATATCATCTACCTGATTATTTATAAATGAATAATCGTGCGTTTTACGGCTAAAGAAATAAAGAAAGGTATTTTTATTAGGCGTGAAGCTTTGCTTTTCCTTGTAAATAAATGAAAAAAATTGCAACTTGAACCACAAATTATTTTTATGCCACACTTTTATAGTGTATATAGCAATGAAAAATTGCAATTTATTCCCTCTTTTATACACACAAATGTCTGATCTTAAAACTTAAGACAGATTTCACCATATTTTCAATGACAAAAGGGATTATTACAATCGCAAGCAGTTGAAAAAGCAAATGTCATTTGGAAAATTCCCGATAGACTTAGGACGAGTCGATCAGGAATGGGATCAAATGTTTACTGTGGCACCAGCCCACAGACGAGTGACGATTCCTATGCACCTCCACAGTAAAGCTGGTGCGACAGATGTGTCAGATCACCCAAAGTCACCAAAAGAGACAGACCAAGCCTTCTACTAATGAGTTCTTTCTATTTCTACCTTGAGAACAGCTACTCCAGACGACAGTTTGGCCAGACGCTCGTTCAGTTTTTCGTTTTCATACTCTGATGTGGAGAGCTCGATTTCATCTCGGATTTGCTGGATCCTCTTTTCCAGTTCTGATTTTTCACCGCCTCCCTAAAATATAAAAGTGCAGTAACTTTAAAAACCAATCATACAGAGTGATGTAATTCTAAATGGCATTTTTTGGTCTTAATGGTAAACAAATTTTAAAGAAAAGGAAATAAGAAATTTCAGAAAATCAAAGGTCATGAAAGGGAGACAACTGTTAATGAGAGAGAGAGGAGAGAGAGACTTGCCTTCATCATCAGTGTGTCGTCCTTGGTAACGGTCACTTCCTTTACGGTACCAAAGTCGTTCATCTGGACATCCTCTAGTTTGTACATATCAGCTTCATCTCCAAACACCTGCACGTTTAGAAAATGTATACATTAAGAATCGGATCATGCGCCAACAAAAAAAAAATGAATTCAATATGATGATGACAACTGCTATTATGGTAGACTTTTTTTTTAGATTCACCTTGATGATAATGACAACTCCTTTAATTATGGTAGACTTTGTTTTAGATTCACTTTGAAAAAAAAATCTAAAACATGCTCATTTAATTTATATACGAAATTCACATCCCTGTCAAATTAAAAATGTTCAAAGTTGAGATAAAAAAAATACATGAAATATGACAAAACAAATATTAAAATTATCAATGCTTTTTATTGTGTTGAGGAAACTTTCATCATCAAACATTGACTTACAATTCCACCGCTAGCAATGGCCATATCCCTCAGTGTGTTCTTCCTGTTATCTCCGAACCCTGGGGCCTTGACAGCACACACCTGGAGACCCACCTTCAGTCTAAAAACGTTAAACAAAAACTCAGAATTCCTCTAGCGGAATCAAGATTTATTATCATCCCATTCTGGTAAAAGGCAGTTACAGCAACGTGCCAGGGGCGAGTAATTTAGATTCATAAAAAACATAATTCATTTTATTAGATAAGTTTCTAGTACAATTTAAAGACAATGCAAATGTTGAAACGGAATGTTAAGGCCTAATGTTTGCTATACCAATGTTTAACTATATTCCAATTTGTACACATAGTTGTCATGCACATGAAGCATTATGAAGCACCTTGCAAACTGAGTTTCCTTCCACATGTTCAAACTTAAACAGGCTTTTGTTTCAGTGGAATTTCTTGAGCACTCATCTTTTTAAAACTCTGACAATTTCTGCAATACTACGCACTAGAAAACTCATTAAATATCTGGATAAAAACATTACATTACCAATAATTGGTGTGAAATTCTCACCAGTTAAGTATGAGTGCGCTCGGGTAGAATTCCCACTTGTTGAAGAGTGTATGTTGTATGTTAGAAAATATAACACAAAAAAGTATATCATAAATAGATAGATAGATAGATAGATAGATAGATAGATAGATAGATAGATAGATAGATAGATAGATAGATAGATAGATAGATAGATAGATAGATACATACATAGATACATAGATACATAGATACATAGATACATACATAGATACATACATAGATACATAGATAGAAGAGAGATAATGTAGTTACAAGTATCAACATGATTTTACATTATCATTTTTGTGTTTTAGGACTGTTTCAAGCACCAAATTACAAATCGTACGGAGAAACAAACTTGTTTGTTGATGGTGGAGTACTTTGTAACTATCCAATTCACTGCATTGACGGTTAGTTTGTTTATATACTGTTTAATATTCTTTGATTTAAGAAACTTAAACATCAGTATTTAGGTCTTCGACATCATCGTCTGCTGTTTAAAATGTTTAACTGTTCATGTCAAAAAATTGTAATTATGTTAATAATTCCTCGACCATGACTGCATCTGTTGAAAAGCGTAGAGCACGTGTTCGAAATGTTTTCTTGCTGGGTTTTTTTAAACTACTCGATTCAATCGGTCCCTGCCTTTAGCTATTTGAAAAACCCATAAAACCAATTGAGTTCAATGCTGCGCATGTCTGCTCAAAAACCCTCAAGTTCAGTTGGCGGGTGTGACCGGTCAGCAGAGAATGCTCACTCCTCCATCGCACCTGATCCCATCTCTATTTATTTGAAGGTCCGTGTTGCTCTGCTTTGAATTTGTATTTCGTTTTATGGATTTTGAGATAAATGACGGTTTTTTATTGTCATTTTTTCCGTATACCTACCATGAAGGCAAAAACGTCTTATAATAACACTTCCACCTGACTGGTACGATAGGGTAACTCACTTCTCTGATAGCGATCGCAATACACGCACAACTGCACGACACACTTTTAAAATAGATTAATGGTCTGTATATATGGGATAAGATAACATGAGCGTGAGAATATTAATATTCCTCTGCATCAGAATGTATCAAACCTGGATCAAATGAAAAAGAATAATCTTCCACAAATAGTTTTATTTAATTGTGGGATCTCAATGACATGTGCAAATGGAAAACGCACGAGGTATTAATGTTGCAACTTTTATATCGTAAGCTACCTTTACATTTTTTTATTTTCGTTTCGTTCTATTATTGGTAAAAAAAATGTTAACTTTCAAAGAACTGGGTCACACAAAAATTTTTGAAGCTTGTGTTCTGAGAATATTATCATAAACTTCTTAAAAAGGTTCACTATGACAATTTTTTTCATGATGAAGATGATATACAGGAAAAAAATAATCAACTAATTGACAAAAGGAATGTGTTGCAACATATATTATTAAGATTTTGTTCAATAAACTTTCAGTTAGTTTTTTAGCTAATCTAAGCTGAAAGCTCATGTTTTTGTAATCACTTTTTGTCTGCCGTTAGTCAGTCTGTTTGTCTGTTTGCTCGTCTGTCCATAATTGTATTTTACATTTTCGGCTGCCAATAGAACTACTGGACCAATTTCAACCAAACTTTACAAAAAGTATTATTGGATAAGGAGAATTCAAGTTTGTCAAAATGAAGGACCACGCCCTGTTTCAAGGGGGAGATATCTAAGAATGATTAAAAATCTGTCGATATTTTTCAATAATATTTTTCTCAAAAACTGTTGAGACGGACGAGCTAAAACTTGTCTGGAATTATCCTCAGGTAGATTAGATACAAGTTTGCTTAAAATGTTATTTTCTGGAGAAGGATGAGGCCACAATTGAAGGTCGAAGTTTATATATGAAAATTAATACCTTATTATCTTTTTGGAAAAATTATAAGTCAAAAAAGTTGTAACTTGTTTGAAAACATCACCAGATAGTGTAGATTCATGTTTTTTTTCGCACCATGATCTCCGGGGGAAGAGTGGTGCCACGAGGGGGGGGGGGGAGTAAAAATGTTTTAAAGAGGAATAAATTTTTTTCTCAATAACCAATCGGCCTGAAAAGTTGAAACTTTTGTGGTAGCATCCGCAGGTAGTGTAGATTTAAGTTTTATTAAAATCATGCTCTTCGGGGGGGGGGGGGGGGGGTCCACTGGAATGGAATTGAAGTTTTACAAAGGGATTTTTTTAGGGAAAATATATTTTTAAAACCTAAATGGCCAGAAAAAAAAAGAAAAACTGTCAGTTACGTGGAGGCCTATTCAGATTCTATTGATTCAAGTTAACGATAGGGTGGTATATATATATATATATATATATATATATATATATATATATATATATATATATATATATATATATATATATATATATATATATATATCCAAAGTCTCCTTTTCAATGAATAACAAAAAACTTTAAAACACTGTTGTTTCAAAATATTTCGACCGTGTTACCGGTCTTCATCAGTCGGTGTTTATTGTCTATAGCAACACAAAGTAGAACATATACTATGACGTCACAATATGAATACAGTCTGGCAAGTGACGTCATACAAAAATATTGCGCCAAAAACATGAAATATAGGTGAGAGTCTATAGAAAGCACATTGATAGCCGTAATTAGTAAAAATCTTGTTATCTATACATATTTCATATATTACCTGTTTATGTACTAATTACGGCTATCAATGTGCTTTCTATAGACTATCACCTATATTTCATATGTTTTTGGCGCAATATATATAATGAGTTTCTATTTGAAAATATGTTTTGTTTGACCACCACTTTATCTTCTTTTTACGAAAGTGAAGTGGTTACCAATATCTTTTTCAAAAGTATGTCACCATATTTTAAAGTTTTGTTATATTTAAGAGAAAGCTAAAACATAATAACATCATCTCAAGAGATTTACATGGAAAAAAAGACTACTGAAATATTACCTACTGTACACGATTATCTGATTTTTTTTATAGACAAAGAACAATGAATGCATTTAAAAAAAGCAAAACCCTGAAATGTTGATAGAGTTCTACAATATTTAAGAAGACAACGGAATTCATCTTAAAAAAAACAGATTTGAACCGCTTATGGAACGCCAGAGCTGGGTTATGGTTAATTTCATACGATATGAATTGGTATATCTTGTATGTGCAGAAGTATTATCATTATATTCACTGGTAGCTGCTTGTTATTTTATATTTATTTACAGGCTTTAAAGGGGAATGGTCACGATATTGGCCAAAAATTATTTTTCCAATTTTAATGCATACAATGCTTCATTAGGGCATTTTTAAAAGGCAACTTAAATTTTAGTGCCATTCACTGAGATACATGTATACGCGAGTTACAGGGCTTGTTGTGTAAACAAAGTGCTTGTTCATATTTTTAATGCTAAGGTACAAATCAATTTAAGACCTAAGATGAATGTGTTAAACGTTAAGAACTGTTTATTAATGCTTAAAATGAATACCAAGATAGAGAAATGAGCTTGTTTTTTTTACTTGTATATTGAACCAGGCAACGAGCCTTGTTTACATGACAAAGGAGTGTGAGCCCTGTATCTTGCTTATAACTCTTCGAATGACTTTCAAATTTTATTTGCATTCCTAAAACATTGTAAATAATAAAAACAGAAAAATAGAATTTGAGCAAAATCATGACCATGCACATTTAAGGACAATAGCAAGTTTATTGTCCCCGAGACAGCAACAATTCCGCAACGCAAAGCCGAGAGAAAAAGTCAAGGAGTAGATAGGTATCTATAATTTTTTCAGAGACACCTTTATTGGTCAGCGATGCTGATGTTCTTGTTGGTAAACAAAATAAAGTTATCGTTAATTGAATTAAACGTAGCGACTCGGATTACACCAGAGGTGTTCCAAGTTTGAAAACGAGGAAATTCGAATGCGGTCAGGGTAGAGTTTCGATGACTATTCACCATGGGTAGATAGCATGAAAATTATTTCACGGTTAGATAGAATTGCATGCTTTTTGTCGTAATTTTACATAGAAAATATTCACAGATGTATAATAAACATTATTATATTATTTAATATTATTATACTCTCATGACTAATGTTAAATATTAGAATCTGAGTTGTTTAGACGCAGTTTACAATCCGTTCTATAGTACCTCGGCGTTAGCTCTATTATAGTTCTTAAGGAGGTTTGCTCCTGAAATCATAGTAATGTCAATCATCCGAAAACTACTTGGATATAAAGATGAGAGCTTAAAATGTTCATTTATTTTATTTGTGACCCATATCACATGCCATTTCTTTGGAAATATAGGTATTGATAATTTTCCTAAAATTCTTGCTAAAATTTGACATGGAAATTAATTATTTGAAGAAATCAAACAAATATTTATGGTTTGAATTATTATTTAGTTATCATTTTAATATAGAATGAAGTTGAACACATGTAGTGACTTCAAAAGTAAAATCTAAGTCAAAGTTCTCTATTGGTGGTTTCGCGGGGGTGTTAAGGAAGCATATGGGCAATTTGGCGTCTTATTTTGACTGTCATATTCAAAATCGTGAAATTAAATAACTATTTTGTATAAGATCAAAAACTTAGTATTATCCTTTAAAGCTGCTTGGTCCGATTTTTTTCGTTATTACAGTATCAAAATTTTTCCCATACAAATCATTTATCTTAGAAAGTTATGGACTTTCTCCTATTAACACCAGCAGAATCAGTCTCCTTTCAAAGTTAGAAGTATTCAAAGTAATTAAAAATAATTTCTTTTAGGGCAAACAAAAAAACAAACCAAAATGCATCACGGGAATGTTTAGAAAAAGAAACCATTTGGTTTCGTCCCCCGAATGATTTGGGTTATTCAACCCGCATGCTATGCATCGATTGTAAAGAAAGCAAAGTGTGAACTTCAGAAATATTAGCGAACAAAACGTACAAATGTTTATTTGTAATTTGTCTGATCATTTTGACCTTTATTTAAAGCGATGTCAAAGTCGTAATACAACCATACCCGTCTCGTCGTCAGGGGTGAAATTTAACATGCGGCGAAATGACGCGGTACCCTTTTATGTCGTTTGTTTTGTTAGCAAATTTTGTACGTATTTTCCTTCATTGAAATATTGCTTAATTGACTTTGAAAACAACTGCAATGTCTATTATTATATATATACTTAGCATAACCGTCAATTAAAAGCGTGCATAAAATTTGAGTCAGTGCAATATAATCGGGTAGCACATATTCCCTAACATAAATGAGATAGAACAACACTACCCCGCGGTTTCCAAAATAAAATAAACATACCACGTGAAGGCAAAACACCTCAGTTTAATCAAAACCGCTGCTAGAATTTTATGTTCTTCTTAATTAAATAGTTATTCATCCGGCTCTCGTAAAACCTTCCCAACTTTTATAAAGTTTGCACGGAAAACGGTATGTTGCATCAAAACAGCACACACCATGGAATTATAGCAGCACTTTTCAATTTAAGCATTGATCAAACTAACGAACCGTATAAAATTTCAAGTTCAATATATACGGGTTAGTGTTGTTCTAGTCGGATTTTTAAATCGTAAACAACGACAGAGGAAAGCCTGGCCGAGAAATTGAAGCAAATTTACATACCTTTAAGCGAATGATTGATAAACCTAACATCTCTCCCAGTATTCTTACGTTCAATTCTCAATAAATCACACCACAATTCTTTATTAGAGTTCTTAGATTAGTTATACATGTATTTTGAATATGTTTACAATGCTTTCCGATCAAATTCACACGACATTCAACTTTTAGTCATGACGTCATCAATATGTAAATCTACGTAATACAAACTATTTTTTTTTTACAAATTGTATTTAGATTTGTTGCTTGAGAAGGATTAAAGGATTATAAAGTCTTCAGTGTAAATTTTCCTTCCTGTAATGATAAATATTACTAATTTTGTTCACAGCTGAATAGTGATTGGTCAGAAAAAAAGGTGTGTTTAAAACAATATATATGTGTGACTGTTGTCGAGCAATTAACTTTACAAAAGGTAGGATGAATTGCATTTGTTCACTCAAGACATGCGACCTGAATACAAGAAAACAAAATGCTTTTACGTGCGCATAGTGTTTTAGTGTTATTTACTGGATTAAACATCGATAGTCCGATTTTTTTTCTAGATATTTTATTTTGATATTAAAATCAGTACCTAAGTGGGTTAAAACTTGATGATAATTTGAATCCGCAACATTGTACCGCATTTTGGCAAAAAGCCAGGTGTACGGTGGATCAGTTGATAAAAAAAACCTGGACAAAATTATCATTTACGTGGGTGTTCATTTGTACATGTACATGCATTACAATACGATGCGAAACAAAGGTTTGACGAAATCTTATGGAAATTTCTAGTCCTGTCTGTTGGAAAAGTTGGATAACTACGGGGATTTGTTTCACAGCACCGTTAACAAGGAACAGGGTTATCGGCACGTGGGACTGTACAATGATTGCAAAGACAAAAATAGCATTGCAAACATGATTGGTTGTATTCTGTTGTAACTGTATAAATCGAATTTGAATGATATAGTTTAGTAATCTACATGAAATTGAAGATCGAGATATAAATGGCACTGTCATTGCATAGTTAACAAAGTAGTGCGAGGCGCAATGCGTGTGCCAATAGTAAAATATCCAAGATGCCTCGTCGGGAGAAAACTGTGATCGACCGAAGCCGATCACAAT
>VIAA01000201.1:0-60020 GCA_015776775.1 Magallana hongkongensis
CACAGGATGAATGACCATCTTTAAGTCCTCCTTAAAGATAGCTTAAAGGTGTTTAAAGGTAGCTTAAAGACGATCTTTAAGCCACCTTTAAGCTACCTTTAAGCTATAAGTATTGCTTAAAGGTGGCTTAAAGAAAGCGTAAAGATGGCTTAAAGGCAGCTTAAAGACTATCTTTAAGCCACCTTTAAGCCACCTTTAAGGACAACTTATAGGTGCTTAATGTCCAAACTTCTTTAAGCCACCTTTAAGCCACCTTTAAGCTACCTTTAAGCCACCTTTAAGCCATTAAAAAAAATTTAATTCAATATTGTGCTTAATTTCCAACGAAATGTATTAACTTTATGAAAGAAAAGGTATTAAAACGGTTTTTGTTTTAGAAAGACAAATGAAAAAAAAACACAAAAAAAAAACTTGCCACGGCGAGAATTGAACCTGGGACCCTTAGTTTACTAGCATCACAACACTTCCTCTGCGCCACGGCTACTTACCTATATATAAGCGTTTTTATATCCTATATATCAGTGGATATTGAATCACTGTATTGAATGTGTTTACTTGAAAAGATTTTGACAAACCATTCAGTTTGTAACAATCAAATATATCTAATTTATAAATTACATGTATGCATGTATTTAGAATGAAATACGGAACTTGGTCTTCAGTGAACAAAAATTTATTATACCTAAGTGGAAACCGTTAGGTTCACTATAGTAGGCTTTCTAAAATCTTAGTTGATTGATTTAAACCGAGTAGATATACGTTCATCTAATTTATACAGTAGCTATAAAAATGTATGAAAGAAAATGAAATCATTTCTTTTATTAAATGCATTGATACTATTAGGGTATTTGTTCAATTTCCCGCAATTTCCCGGTTTTCATGATCGCGGCGCCGTTCCAATATGTTTAAATATTTACATGTAATTCAAGTTCAAGTTCAAGTTCTTTATTAACTTTAAGCTATACAGCTCATCAGTACTTGTATGTACATTATTTTTAAACTATCAATTCTATAAATTAAATGTAAGTTGCCGTGGCGCAGAGGATGTGTGGTGATGCTAGTAAACTAAGGGTCCCGGGTTCAATTCTCGCCGTGGCCGGTTTTTTTTGTGTTTTTTTTTCATTTTTCTTTCTAGAACAAAAACCGTTTTAATACCTTTTCTTTCATAAAGTTAATACATTTTGTTGGAAATTAAACACAATATTGAATTAAATTTTTTTTATGGCTTAAAGGTGGCTTAAAGGTAGCTTAAAGGGGGCTTAAAGGTGGCTTAAAGAAGTTTGGACATTAAGGACCTATAAGTTGTCCTTAAAGGTTGCTTAAAGGTGGCTTAAAGATAGTCTTTAAGCTGCCTTTAAGCCATCTTTACGCTTTCTGTAAGCCACCTTTAAGCAACACATATAGCTTAAAGGTGGCTTAAAGATCGTCTTTAAGCTACCTTTAAACACCTTTAAGCTATCTTTAAGGAGGACTTAAAGATGGTCATTCATCCTGTGTTCTTTAAATTATAAACAAAAATATTGTAGTCCATATGGTGGATAATTATAATAAAATTTAATATAACCAGCAAATTAAAAATGCTGCTTCCATACAAGTAATTGTAATTGTAATAATGGTCAGAAAAGGCAGAACAAGATATCTGTGAGCTTAATTTTCACTAGTAATACCCCGCTCTGATGTGAATATGCAAAATGAGCAAAGTTGACAGAAAGCTGATTGGTACAAAAATAAATCCTAACGTCTGGCATTCCTAAACAAATAGTGTGATACAATTTCAAGCATCTGTGATGAATAGTTGCTGAAAAACTGTGACAGAAATTACCGTTACTGACAGACAGATGAACAAAAGGACTGTCATGAGACAGACAGACACACAAGGGTAAAACAGTATAACCCCTTCTCCTTTGGAGCGGAGGTATAAAAAACATTGGTCTCACAGAGGGTGGAAGTTTCAAGCAAGTATAAATGAAATTACTAATTAAAACTCAGACAAAAGATTACAAAGTTAACAGATTGAACATTTGAAGAAGAAAACAAAGCATAAAAGTTCTTCAAAATCTCGAGCCTCTCTTTTTCAATTTCCAGTCTCTGCTTTTTGATTGAAAGCTTCTCCTCCTCAATTTCAATGAGGCACCGAGATCCGTAGCTGTACTCATTAAATGTCTGAGCTCTCCGTTTTCCTTATAAACGGAAAATAAATCTTATCTCGATATATAGAGTAATGCCAGAACATTTTTTTTTATCTTTTTAAAATCTTAATATAAACTAGAAATTTTTCACATATGTAAGGCAAAATAGAATTGTGTTTCTGTTTTGTGTTTTTCTTGTTTTCATACCTTTAGATGTAGACGGTTCTGACAAAGAAGATTCTTCTGTGAAGTTAAAGGAAATTTTAAAGAAAACTAGCAAGAGGTACCTTGAGTTTACAAACTTATAAATGATACACCCCGTTAAGAAAATATCATAATGCAAGTAAATTAAGAAATAAACATCATTGAGAAAAGTTCATTGATGATTTTTTCACATTGCTGTATATTACTTATATTAACATTTGAGAATGGCAAATCCATCAGAATCATTAACATAATGATGATCTTACATTTTCAATATTGCAACCATCATGTGTGTGCAATACATGCAATCATTGACATGATTGCACAGACAGGGAACACAGGGAAAGACAGACGGACAAGGAGATTCCTATTTAACCCCCCCCCCCCCAATCTTTGTTTGCAAGGGGTATAATCATATTGGCAGTGTGTATAATTATATCAATCTGATTAAAATCAGATCTGCGATCCTCTCCGACTAATTCGATGTTGCCACACAAGAGATCTTTGTGTAGCGACATTGAATTTGTTGGAGCGGATCGCAGATCTGATTTTAATCAAATTGATAATTATATTTGCTTAAACTAACAATTATAAGCATTTTGATAAATTTTGCACTTTTCTTGGCAGAATGATACATTTCAGTTAAATACCAGTATTTCAAAATGTTGAATTGTTTAAAGAATACTAAACATAGGATATATACTAACCTTCAGATTGAGAGACAACTGGCACATCACTATTAGTGTCTAGATTTTCAAGTTCTTCAGCTGGAACTAAAACAAATGTTGTTCTTTATTTATTTATGTAGTCATACTTTTAACCAGAGGCCTATTGGTTACATTTATTGATATTTTTTTTTATTTACAATGCAGAAAAAAGACAATAAACCCAACCTTTGCAGTTAATGAACATAGCCATGCAAAGCTCTTTGATGGATAAAACCTTAAATACTCTAAGTGTTGACAGAAGTAATAAGTTGTTTTTCTCCTTCATTATAAATCACTTACTCCTATGGTATAATAATGCAACTCCATAACTTAGAAGACTGATCATGTAGAACAGACAGACAAAGAGATGAACAGAGTGCTTCCAAAAAGACCCCCCCCCCCTTCCTAAAACTTCATATGTGGGGGTATAACTACTGTAACTATTCATAGTGATAAACCAACATGATCAATGATAGTGAAGTATCATGGCAACTTATAATCTTACCCTCAGTGACAATAAATGGCTGTATCTCAAGGGAACTTGGTTTTTGGGACATCTGAGGGGAAGACCTGACTTCACTGGTGTCCACCCCATCCTCAATTCCAGATATGGCTGACTGAGGAATCAACTGCAATATCTAAAATTTTCATGGAGTTAAAAGTACATATTCCCTTACTATAGTCTGACAATTTACAATTCATTCCATAAAGAAAAAGGAGTTAAAAATAAAGCATCTTGTCAGAAGCATTTGAAAAAAGATATTTTCATTTCATCTTCATTTTCTTGTAAAGCAAATGATTCATAATTAATAACAATTTTATAAACAATATCATTTAGATTTAAATTGGATTGATGTTGGAGACAAAACAAGGGAGAAATAAAACAGCATGCAAACATAACACTTATATAAGTTGATACTAGAACTTGGAGACCTACCTTAAAACACTACTTGAAAACATATGCAGTAGTGATGGGATTTGAACCCATTATCTGCTAATTCAGTTATATACATTTAGGGTACATAAAAGGACAGACAAGGACTAACACAGAACAACATATGTTCACGAGAGATTGTCAGTGAAGCATCAATACTGGTTAGTTCATACTTACCCACAATGATCTGTCTTCTCGGACATTTACAAATTTCAAGCATTCATTCACTAAATAACAGAACCTTAGCATGTAGCTAAATATTAATTTCATATCATATTGTCAATTATACCCCCAAAACAATACCATTTGGGCTTTTGTAATTGCTAAATCAATGGACCAGTACACACAAATTGACACAATAACAGCTTGTCTTTGTATGTTACACCATGGATATCTTCAACTTGAAGTTTATCATTTCATTGTTACGGACCTACCTTAATTTCCTTGTAAGGATCACATGTAACAAATTAACATATGAATACAACAGTATGAAATACTTCTTGAAGGTTTGGATTGCCTTTTAACACTGTAAAGATTGAAATAGAATAATGGCATGTTCAACAAACTTTCTCCTCCCAAGGCTTCAACATGGGGAGCTGTGAAGGCCCTCCTCCAGTTTGCGTCAAGTTTTTCCTCCGTTGAGCTTCCTTCTTCTTGACGGCAGACTGCATGTTTTGCCACTTTTTTTTTACTTCCACTACCCCTCTTGTGCACTGCAGACTTACGGCGTTTACTCTACATATGTGCACAATTGCATATGAAAAGAGCACAAACACTCAGTGTACTTGTACAGGTATTTAGATTAGAAGGTGTTAAAGTATCATGGTAATAAGTATCAATTGAAATTTCTAAACTCGAAAAATTAACAATAATCAGAGAGTAATGATAGCCATCAATCTCTACCTGCTTTTATCCTGACCAATACTTGTGAAGAGGAACATTTCTAACTGAAGACTGAAGAGCTACGTTCCCCAATTCACAACACAAATGCATGTAAACAGTCTACCAATTTTTAGCCACTTACAATAGGCTTGCAAATTAGAAATATCTACAGCTGATCTAAACATATGAACTTCATGATTTCATAATTATAATGTAATATGTGTGTGACCACTGTCATTTTCTTTCTATGAAACCTATAATTATTCAGAAATACAATGTGTTCTGTATATGTGTTTATTGTCAGCTGATATTCTGAATTGTGATTACAATAACTGTTAAATTCAAGAATCCGCAATGCACAAATCCATTAAACACTCAATGATAAATAATTATTAATGAAAAATCCATAAATGATGGACTAACACATTACTACATAAACAGTAAAATGGTATTTTTGATCTAAATAGACTGATAGTGATTATCTTCATGATCTCCGATTATAAAACTTCTCTGTCCCGACTCCCAAGCCATTGTCTTCATGTTGTTAGTCAGACACGGTGAGAACTTTCCATACAAAACCTCGTAGCTAGTTCCCACCGCGTCCACTAATACTTCCACCTCCACATCGCTAAAATTTGCCTTTCTCTGCTTCTTCGCGTCCATCTTTCTTCAGTTTTAAACCGGCAGACGATAAACAAAAAAAATCGCGCACTTCTATGAAGTGAAACTAATTATTGCGCATGCGTACGAATAAATCGTACACCTAAGAATTCGTAACCTACGTCTACGTCTAAGAGTAGCTTAGTAAATACCATTTTACGTATTCGTAACTTCAATCTTACGTCATTCGTAACTTCTACGTCTACGTCTACGTCTACGAACTTTAGTAAATATGGGTACTGATCTTTAAGTTTTTCGCCAAAATTATAGGTTTCACAGTTCTTTTTGAAATATTTTAGGCAGAGAGGTGGTCGTCATTACAAATTTATAATTTTTCTACTCCAGAATGAAACCTAATTAATTAAATGCATACACGAGACTCCTCGACAAGTTTGTGTATGGGTTATATGCTACTCGGGTGACCGTTAAGGCCAATTGGCCTCTTGTACTGTTCTTAAAAAGAATTGGGCTCGTTATTGTAAGTATTTCTAACGGTTATTGTATGACCGTTGCCATATTATTAAGTAATGGAGAACACATTGATTTGTACATTATTCAAATACAAAATTCAGCTCATCAATATTCTCTTGGAGATTATGTATTTTAAACATTTCTTTTTTTGCATTGTATTGAATTAAATCTTACTTGTTATGATTTCAAGGGACCATTTCAAAAAATAAAAATGAATTATTTTAAAGCTAAATGAAATTTTAAATCTTATCTACACTTAAAATTATGAAGATAATCATGATTATTTAATTGCATGTGGTCCTCGAAATATAAATCAAGTCAGCTCAAATTTGCAGGTCATATCAAATTTTCAGGTCTTTCATATCTTGTGTAATTAATTGATGATAACTTAATAATAGGGAAGTCATTTAATGATATCTTTCGACCACATTTTACATAGAAATATAATAAATACACACATAAAGTCATTTTATTTGACACAGAATATACAAATTCAAATATATTATCATTTATATAAAAATTTCATGTCATTCAGGTATTAACCGTTTCATGTCTTTAATATGTCCCGTACACCGATCTCGATACATTGTTTTGAAAAGAATGAAAAACTCCGACATTTTCCGAATAGATTATAGTCTCGATAAAATCGCGCCTAACACCACAGTATATGACTTACTTTACATCTATGAGTAAGACAAGAGATATGTAACATTTTTAAAGGCATAAATCATATTTCTACATGCAAACTTACTTAAAATTCATAGAAATAATCTGATATTAATTCTATAAAAAAAAATCCAGCAGAAACGCAGTTACAATATCTAAATGTATATCAAATGACGGACCGCCTTCTGGCTGCCCGTAACAAAGAACACTAAGAGTCTTGTTGTTTGTTACACGCCATTTTGTTTGCAACCTTAGGCGGAGAAAAAAATTTATCCCCGCCCACATTTAGTGACACATAAAGGCGTTGCTCTTAGTTTTCACAAGTATTTGTTGTTTTACTTGACACACTAAATCTCACATAGAAGCGTTAAACACTTCAATGCATTTCTTTCCCTTTTTATTATTCATTTTTTCGAGACATGCACATGCTCCCAAAGTTGTATTGTTGCGTCCACAGGGACATCGAAAAAAATCTTGCTTATTAAGAGTTTAAAATATTACATTTTATGCTGTAATCATATACTTACATCAATAAGACTGTTAGATCTTTTCAAAAGTTTCACTTGATTACCGACTATTTACTGCAAAATGACAAAAATGTAAAAGCGGCAATAATGGACACTGGACTTTATATTATTCAAAAGTCGTGGGCAAGATATTTAGTTGAATGAAAACATAGTAAAAAATATATTTACAGTCCAGAGATATGAATAAAACTATTTACAGGACACCTTGCATGCTGAGAGTAATAAATATGATTATATGACAATCTGAATTGACACTTGGACACTGGTGTATGTAAACATCATTAAAGTTGAATAAACCTTTATCTTAGAAGTATGCTTTTTGAAGACTTCAAGGTTATTAGTGCTTGAACGTCTCTACCTAATTATTTGTTGAGGTTTTCAAGCATTTGTAAACGTTGAATGTTCAGGATCACAGCCGATTGCAGCGAAGACAAGATGCCTTTTTCAGATTTAAAGACGTTGTGCCTTTCTTTCATCGTCACGATAAATCTTTTTAACATACCGACTTCTTTCGGTAATTCCTCGTCCAAAAATGACTTTATTATTTTTTTAATTTCGTCAAAATGGTTTTTTTTAAGAACACTCCTCAATTCTATCCATGTAAGAACATTTATTCTTGCTTGAAATTCCTTTTCACATACAGTCTTAAAATCATCTGCAACCTCAAGATATTCCATTGCTCCGTCTAAAATCCATGCCGTTAACGTTGCCGCAGCTATAACGTCATTTGTTAATTGGGAATTTTCTACGAACCGATTTATCATAAAACAACCTAAGACCACTATTCCAGTTGTTAATACATAAGAAGTAAGTACTATTGGAATTTTGTTATTCACATCGAATGGGGTTTTAAATCCTTTTAAATCCTCCTTGATTGAATGCAGTGTTCTGTGGATGTTTTCAAAGTTCTTCACAAGATCTTCCAGTATTTCTTTCCAAAAAATATTATTAATGTGTTTTTTCTGCCAAGCTAATGTGTCGTTTTCAATGCGAGCAATCAACTTCTGTCGGATCGTAAATCTACTCCATTTTTGCGCATCTTTCAAAACTTCTTCTTCAAATTCTGATCCATGAACATATTGGTAAAGCTGACTGGCTGCGTTATCAAAGAATGCGTCAATTCTAATATCGATGTTAGACGATACCTACAAAAAACAACATAAATATTAATGGGTGTTTTTAAAACCTTAATTTAAAAAATCAAAACTGTATACAGTACATTGATTATATTAAAAAATGGTTTTACATTAAAAACATCATTAAGCAAGTCGTCATTAGGCAAAATTTTATTATGACATTATGAGTAAGGTGTATTCTTAATAATTAAGGTCTTTCAACGGAAGACCTTATTGTTTTTGCTTTGTTTCTTTTTCCCTATTATTAAGGTCTTCCGTCTTCAGCGGAAGACCTTACTGTTTTTCTACGGGTTCTCATTCTTGTATATTATTATTATTTTTCTCCTTGGTAGACACCCTTAATTACTCAGCCATTTCTCAATCGATTTTAATGATTTTTACAGGGATGATGTAATTAGTGAATGTCTCTTTTAATCCTACTTCCTGTCTGAAAATTCACTTCCGCTTCTGAATTATCTTCCTTTTTCACGTATTTTGGAACATGATATTGTCCATGCATCTTCTCAAAAACTGTTATAGTTAGCAAGATAGAGTGGTTATGATAGATTTGATTGCTTGTTTTAGATTTCACCAGAAGTCATCATCCGTGAAGCTCGCCTGGACCTGAAAATGTTGAAGTTATTTTTTTTGATAATTTTTGGGAAATTTAAGATTTGATGACGAATATCTTTATTCTCATAAATATTTTATCAAAACATGTAGAGTAGCAACAGTTTATCTACATATGTATACAAGAGCTTTCAACTGACACCAAGCAAAAGGGTTTGAGCCCTCAAATTAGGGGCCAAGAGGGGTCTGAGGTCTTTTATCCAAATCTCTCTAATACAAAATATTTTGTAGTGCATTAAAGAAGCAAAAATTTTTATCTTTCAGTTATTTATCTATACAAGATAAAAGTTTTCTGTTGTGTTACATAATTAGGGGCTTAAAGGGGGTAGCAGTTCAATATTGTGATCATTTATATCTTAAAAAGGAGAAATATTTTGAAAAGCATTATAGAAGAGAAGATGCTCATAACAACGTTTGTAATAATATTTAACCACCTAAGTTTCATTTAATGGCCGCTATAAGGAGATATAGGGTGGGCCCCTAAAACAATCTTTCCCAAATATCTCAAGAACGGTAACAAGTTTGGAAACACTTAATAAACGAAATATGTTTAGAATAAAAAGACCTTTTATTTGATATCAAGAAAAAGGGGCTCGCCCGTCAAAAAAGGGGCCAAGAGGGATATAAAGTCTTTTATTTATATCTTCATAATAGATATTTTATAATGCATTATAGAAGCAAAAATGTTTATCTTTCAGTCATTTATCTGTTAATTTTTAAAGTTACCTGATATGTTCCATAATTAGGAGTTTAAGGGGCTAGAAGTCCAAATTTTGGATCATTTATATCTTAAAAGGGAGAAATATTTTGAAAAGCATTATAGAAGAGAAAATACTCAAAATGACATTAGTAATAACATTTAACCATCAAAGTTTCGTTTAATTGCCCTTATAAGGTTTAAAGGGTCGACCCCTAAAACAGTCTTTCCCAAATATCTCAAGAACAGTAACAAATTTGGAAACACTTAATGAACAAAATATGTTGAGAATAAAAAGACCTTTCATTCGATCTCAAGAAAAAGGGGCTGAACCCTCAAAATAAGGACCAAGAGGGGTCTAAAGTTTTTTATCTATATCTCTTTCATAATAAATATTTTGTAATGCATTATAGAATCAAAATTGTGTATCTTTCATTTATTTAACTATACATGTTAAAAAGTTGTCTGACATTCTACATAATTTCGCGTTTAATGGGGCTAGAAATCCAATATTTTGATCATTATATCTTAAAAAGGATATATATTTGAAAAGCTTTATAGAAGAGAATATGCTCAGAATAACGTTCGTAATCAGATTTAACCACCAAAGATATAGGGTCTGCCCCTAAAATTAATCCTCCTAAATATCTTCTGATACAAAAAAGGGACTTATCCCTCAAACTAGGGGACAAGAGGTATTGCAATGTTTTCAATTTCAATACTCTTATACATGTATCAGAAACAAAACAAGGGCGAGAAGTCCAATACATTAATGATTTATTTGTTTAAAAGGAGGATATATAAATTGAAGAAAAGAGTCTGTTTAAAATCGAAGGATTTTTTCTACTATTTCCTAATCATGTTTACCTGGTAAATAGCAAAAAAAGGTCATACATGTATTTCAACTTCTAAAATTGGACGGAAGACCTCCTCGTTGCTCGCAACGAGATCGTGTCTAGTTATTATTTTTTTTTCTTACAACTTTTGTGCAAGCGAGTTATCGGAAACGGCTCGGTCGATTTTATGAAACTTTCAGATCTGATAGAAGTTGATATGAACCTTATTGGAAATTTTTTATATTGATGACGTCATTTCCGTTTCTGGGATATTGATGATTTAGTGATTTTTGAGGGTCTGCTTGTCCATTGAACTCCTCCTAAACTGTAAAAGATATTAAGTTCAAATTTTCAGAGATGATAGATTGAAGATATGTCTCAAGGCAATCATAAATGTCTAGCTCAAAGAGCATAAAAGCTCGCCTGGACCCGAAAATAGAGATTAAAAACATAATTTTTTGTGGTTTTCATTGTTTATCTCTTTTCTTAAAAATATTTTGTTAAAACTTGTGTAGCAAAAAAAGTTTATATTTATAGGAGCTTTCGTTTAATAGGGACCCAAATGGGTCTAAAGTCTTTGATTTGTAGCTCTTTTCTGAGAGATATTTTGTAATATATTATAGAAGCAAAAATGTTTATCTTACTGTTATGTACCCATACAATAACATGCCTTTCTCATATGCTACTAAATTAGGGATTTTTAGGGGTCAGAAGTTCAAAATTTTGATCATCTATATCTGCTTAATGAAAAATATTTTGAAAGGCAGTATAGAAAAAAAGATGTTAGAATGACGTACTCAACAATATTCAACTCTCAAAATTTCGTTAAACGGCCCCGATAAAAAGAAAAGGGGTCAGCCCCTAAAACTTTCTTTCTCAGATATCTCAAGAACAATAACGAATTTGTAAACACTTGTTGAACAAAATGTGTGTCGTTTTAGGTGACCTTTCATTAAATACCAAGAAAAAGGGGCTAGCCCCTAAAATTAGGGGCCCAGATGTGTCTAAAGTCTTTGATTTGTAGCTCTTTACTGAGAGGTATTTTGTAATACATTATAGAAGCAAAAATGTTAATCTTACTGCTATGTACCCATACAATAACATGCCTTTCTCATATGTTACGTATTAAGGGATCATTAGGGGTCAGAATTTCAAATCTTTGATCATCTATATCTCCTTAATGAAAAATATTTTGATAAGCAGTATAAAAGAAAAGATGTTAAGAATGACGTACTCAACAATATTCAACTCTAAAAAATTCGTTAAACGGCCCCGATCAAAAGATAAGGGGTCGGCCCCTAAAACTCTCTTTCTCAGATATCTCAAAAACGATAACGAATTTGTTAACACTTGTTGAACAAAATGTGTGTCGTTTTAGGTGACATTTAATTTAATACCAGGAAAAAGTGGCTGGCCCCTAAAATTAGGGGCCCAGATGTGTCTAAAGTCTTTGATTTGTAGCTCTTTACTGAGAGGTATTTTGTAATACATTATAGAAGCAAAAATGTTTATCTTACTGCTATGTACCGATACAATATATTGACTTTCTCATATGTTACGTAATTAGGGATTTTTAGGGGTCAGAATTTCAAAACTTTGATCATCTATATCTCCTTAATGAAAAATATTTTGAAAGGCAGTATAGAAGAAAACATGTTTAGAATGACATACTCAAGAATATACAACTCTCAAAATTTCGTTAAACGGCCCCGATAAAAGATAAGGGGTCGGCCCCTAAAACTCTCTTTCTCATATTTCACAAAAACGGCAACGAATTTGTAAACACATTTTGAACAAAATGTATTTCGTGACCTCATATATGATACCACGGAAAATAGGCTGGGCTCTAAAATTTGGGACCAATAGGGGTATAAAGCCTTTTAGTTAAGGGTTTTTACTAAGGGTTATTTTGTAATAGGTTAAAGGACCAAAAATGTTTACGGTACTGTTTTGTACCAATACGATATAATGATTGTCTCATGTATAACATAATTTTGGCTTTTTATGGGTCAAGAGTTTTAAATTTTGATCACCTATATTTTTACCTATACCTGGTACATGTAAAAGAAAAATATTTTTACAGCAGTATAGAAAAGAAGATGCTCAAAATGATTTACTAAACAATATTCAACCTTTCAAATTTCGTTAAACGGCCACAATAAGGAGATAAGGGATCGACTCCTTAAACTTTCTTCCTCAGAAATATCAAGGACATTTAAGAATTTGTAAACTATAGGGGCCTGAGGCAAAAAAGTTTAACCTTCTCTATCTCAATTGGAATAAATACAAGTTTTAATTAAGCAACGTAAGAGAACATATAAAAACGATTTTAAAAAAGGATCATTACTCTACTCCTTGTCGAAAATAAAAGTCAGTGACGTCATATCACCTTCTAAAATCAAACGGACGACCTCCTCGTTGCTCGCAACGAGATCGTGTCTAGTTTTAATAATATTTGATAATTTTAAAAGGTCAAGTGAAGTATCATGAAAACGGAGAAGTGAATATTGAATTAAATGCATTAATTATTTCACCATTTGATGTTCTGCATTTCAAAATACAACATCTGTATTATTATATCTTTTACATATGATATATGTTATATTTACTATATACCTAAATAATTATGGAACAAAACCTGACAACTTGTTTGCCTAGTGCATATACAGCATAACACCATTGACACTTGTAGTGTTATGCTAACTGTTGTTCATTAATTTACCTTGCAAAGTAGCGGAGAAGGTTTGTGTGTAGTCTTTAAAAAAATCATCAGAAAAACAATCAATGCTCATTCAACTCATTTATTTTGACCGATTATCAAAATAATTTATATAGTTTCTATCCATCAAAGCTGTCTTCGTCAATGCTATTCAGCCACATCCTTTTTATGCATCATTAATGCACCATTAATATTAATATAAACATTCGTGCGAGGGTTTTCTTTGAATCTTGCCCACAAGCTAAAAGAGACACACATACACCCACACAGGCACATCAGCAATGCTTTGTTCCCTTCGCAACAAGTTGCGCGAAAGGATAACTATAGTATTACTTAAATAGGTAAACGTTGTAAATCTAGATCATCCAGTTGTGTGTAAATCACACTCCACTGATTCTACCGGTAATGAAATATTGACATTTTGGTTTTCCTAGGCCGTTTGTTGTGTGCTAATGCTAGTGTCCTATAAGTCCACAAACTGACTTGTCTTTCAATGCATTATTTTCTAAACTTTAAATTATCTGTACAAAAATCACATTTTTATACAAAGAAATATAACTAATGATATATGATTCAATTTAATAATCAAGTAATAAATATTCATTCTTTTGTCATCTTAATTGTTTCTAAATAGTATGCTTGATCTGTAAAACAGACGTAAACTGTAGCCGAGCTCGTTGCAAAGCAACGAGGAGGTCTTCCGTCACAACTTCGTGTCGCGAAAGGATTGTCCATCAGTCTGATTAAAACACCTCCTTCTCCTCCCACTTGTCAGAGCCTGACAGACCCTGTATTGATAAAAGGTCATCTTTACACGACTATTTCTTCTTACCAATTAGAGCTTTAGAAAATTGATTGGAACTCTTCAAATAGAGACCCAAAAAAATAATTCATGCCTGTTTTCTATGTAACCTCGAGATTGAGTATTGCACCACTCATTAAACAGATGATTTGCTAAGTAGGTGTTTATTTAGATTGTATGCAAAAATGTGGAGGTCAAGTGGAGATGATCTGTTATGTGATACAGGTCTATCAGACCCTGGTGAGTGTAAGGAGAAGGGAAATGGTTTTAATGAGACTGGATTATCAACATGATAATAGTAAGTTCAAGAAATCGAAAACGAGACTCAATTTCAAAGTATTATTTTCATACCTGGTTAGTTCTTCGTTTAACTTACTTGTACATGTATATAATTAATTTAATTAATTATTATAAAAATATGTGTGTGGCAGTAGGGGGGGGATGACCCAAAAATCAATTTTCTAAACGTTACCTTAAGGGAAATTTTGGTGGCGAGAAAGGGGGGCATTGCTACAATTGGACCATCTGAAAGTTACTGTTAGCAAGCTCACAAATAATTCCCCGCTAAGGAAGAAGTCAATACTCACATATTTTTCTATCAGAGAATAATAGATGCTTCCTTTTCCTATAGTGAGTCAGAGAAGGCAGGGTATATTTACAGGTCACAAAAAAAATCTTTATGTCAAACTTTAGCTTTTACTCATTTCCATTAATACAAGATATGACAAATGTTTAATATGGCTTTGAACTTGCGCAACTGACCCTGGGTCAAGTTCGTGACACATCATCGGTAATTAGTAATCTTGACATGAAATAGAAACTCACAACGTTTCTCCTTTAATGGCTTAGGGACATATCATTACACACCCTCAGGTCATAAGCAATCTTTGTGTGAAGTAAAAAATTCCAAAGTGGACCGGAAACAAATTTTGCACGTTTCCTGCCAGTGACCTTTACTTTGTCCAAATGACCTTGGGTCAAGGTCATGACGCTTCGTCAGGTAATGAGCAATATTTGTAGGAAGTAAAATCACTTCCAATGTTTCTCCATCAGAAAGATATAGACCGGACACGACGGACGGACAAGGTGATTTTTATTAACCCCCCCCCCCCCCCCAATTTTTTATTTTCGTTTGGTATAAAAATCCTTTTCGCCCATTTTGTAGGGCACAAAAAAACGACCTATATTTCTCAATTATTTTTATCATATCACATATAAAAATACAAGTAAATGTATGATTTGTTTGCATATTTGAGTTCTTCTCATCATCGTTGGAAAGGGTAAGAAACACTTTGGTTCCAGTGATGTCTTTTCATTGGCATTTGTCAATTTGCATCACTAAATGATATCCAAGTGGTAAGGTCTCAAAGCTTTTGAGATGTTACATGTAGATACTGAATTTCTATAGATCTAAATTTAAGGTTAGGAAAAACAACACTTTTTTATATAGTAAAACAAAATCGTACACATAAATAAGAAGATGTAGCGAAAGCCATAAAGTCTTTATTTATTTCTTCTGTTCTAGACTTTTTCGGAGTTAACAAGCTACAAGTTAACAATCTCCCATTTTGACAAGCAAGATTAAAAATAAAATATTCAGCTGAGTTTTAAGTCACTTAATTTGCATTACAACTTCATACTACACAACTTCAATGATTTTTTTTTATCAATGTGCATATAACAATAAGTAAAATCCCCAAGAACAAATATCTTTTCGTAGGTAAATAAAAGAACCTTAAGTCGAAACACAAGTCAATCTTACATATACCGGTCAAAATCTCGATTAAACAAATAGTTGGGATCCTACAAAATATTGATAAACATGCACGTGTGATAAAGTACATGTATAAAAACACGAAGCTACCGCAGATCACTTGTCCACTCGCGCGGGGTCTCCTTGGCTATGTGGTAGCGGTGTTCATCGCTTTAAGGTTTAATCTTTGTGGTTTTTCGTTGTTTATCTTTAACATTATTAGTATAGTTTTTAGAACATTTCAGACTTACATATTCACTATTGATGATGTTTCTGATTTGGAATAATATCGCTTTTATCAACTTTTATAAGGACTTCTCAATTCACATTCTAATGTTTAAATAAATAAATTGAAGGTGAACAAACTTTTAGAAAATCAAATTGAAACAGTTCTTGTATATAAACTTAAACAAGTATATCTTGTTATTAGATAACCGCTGACCTCTAGATAGTGCAGCCGCGATCGATCTCCTCGGCCTCGGATGAGGGATCCGATAACTTACGTAAAAGAAAAACACACATAGAGAGCTCAGAACCAAGGAAGATTTAAAATGTTTGCACTATGATGACTAAACTCTAATTAATATAAGGTTTTTTTTCTTTTGAACCCCTTAGTTGATCTATCTGTCTGATACTGCTTCAGTTTGAGAATGGCATTGCTTTTATGATTAAACAGAACGATTTCTTAATTGACACTCTATCGTTTAATTCAAATTAAGAAGAGTAAGCTTTAATGCGTACGATTCTTGTGTTTGAAGCTAAATAAAATCACATATGACAGTCGCGATTCTTGTATATAAGATAACCCCTGCCGCTAGGTAGTCAAGCCGCTACCATGGCGATCGATTTTCTCGACCGCGGGCGAGATGGGTTATGTAATGACGCACACAACTGAGAATTTAAGATCTTTTTCATGGAAGTTATTTTTTTTTAAATCCAGTTTATGTATCTCACTAAATAAGAAAAAAAGAACGTTTATATTTTCTCGTTTTTGTTTTGCTTAACGGTTGTCCACTATAAGACCCTAACAGAGGTGACTCCAAAAAAAAGGCTGTAAGAAAAACATGTACACGTATACTTGTAAGACACTTTTTCAAATGAATCAGAGCATCCCGTATATGCTGGTACACTTTCAGCTGTTAATTTATATACGTTATGCGCACGAAGACCATTCCCTTACTTGTCAAATGAAAACAGGTACATATTAACAAGACAAGCTTTTTACACTCACATTATGCATTACCGGTACAAAATAATTTTTTTAACGACATTGATGACACACATAATAAACAGCTTTTCTATCGACAGTTATAGCGAAATATTAACCATTTTTGAGTTATTAAGCGAAGACTTTTAAGGGCTCTAGACCCCTAATTTAAGGGGCCAGCCTTTTTTTAATGGTGTAAAGTAAATGCCCTCGATATTTTGTACATATTTTTTTTCTATATGTGTTTAGAGAGAATTTTAAACTAAAGAGGTACATGACAAAAACACAACCAAAAATCAGCATTTTTTAAAACACAAATTCAAGTTAATTGTTTGCATCTTTAAAGGGGGGAAATTGTGAAAACAAAACACGGAGGACAACGTTCAAAGTATGTTTTTTTTTTTTCAAGATTTGTGACTTTGTAACACATGCTATGAGCGGTTTCAGAGCCTTAGCGTGCACAAGAATGCCTATATTTTCTTGAAAAAGGGGAATCACTCGGTACCGGAAGTGTCAATTTTAACGATTTTTCCTAGATATTGAGAAATGGTAACTAAGCTCTGAAAATTTGAACAACAAACAAGCAAGATATTCGAGTTTTAAAAAAACGTCTAGAAGAAAAAAAAAAAAAGAAAAAAAAAAAGAATTATCAACAAGTCAGTACAAGGTCTTCCGTTGAAAAAGGAAGACCTTAAAAATGTAGACGTACATGCAGAGTTAATATCATTGTTAGAAACGCTGCTTAATATGTCGAGACATTTCTTTGTGTTTATCGAATTAAAAAAAAAATATTGTTTTCTTTAACCTCCGAAAAAATCGGAGCTTACTCAGATTATACAAGATGTACACAACAAATACTTCGTTTGCAGATTAAATATAAATCAAGCATTTGTTGATCACTATGTATAAAGTTATCATTCATGAAATACAATTTGTTGGTAAAATAAGCTTAATATTGCTCTCAAGATTGTTATATTCTAAGCATAAAATGGCTTGATGAGGTTTAGACATTGAGTACCAGTAAGTGAACAAGGATAAATGCTGTCTGAAGTTTCTTTGAGGCTGTTTTAAACACACAAAAGACAATCATTCATTCATTTGTCTTTGAGTCACCTGTAAACTAAAATTAAGCAGCATAGACAACCTAAATGTAAAACCTAAAAGATTTTCGTTAATCTACCTAAGATACTTTTGCGGCTAACTTGATCAATGTTGTTTCCTTTTGGATCAAAAACCAAATATATAGAAGTTTATTAATACTTTTTTTGATTTGCTGAAGACGTTATATTGACGAATCGGTTGGTTTAAAAAAAAATATTTTCTCCTTCATCTCCGCTATCCCTACAACCACCATATAAGCCACATAACTCGTAACTGTTTGAAGCATTTCGCTGTAGAGGTCTTGCCGATGTAGACGATCATCTTGCCTCAACATGTTACTCGGTTGCAGTTGTGATAAATTCATTGAAATTCCAACACTTTTTGCAAGCCAGAAGAAAACTAATATCAAATTAATAGATGATGCAAATAAAAATAAAAATTATATATATATGTATATATATACCTGTGTGACAGTACCTATTTACGATTTGTGTTCAGAACACCGATCTTGAATCTTAATTCCAGATGATTTAACAAGAAAAGAACTTTGCCACGTTACCTCTTCCATAGTTACTTCTATTTTTTCCAGTTTCATGTTCAGGTCACATATTTTCTTTTCGTTTTCGATGTCACTCAGATTAGCAGAAAGTAGTTTTGATGAGAGTACCCCATTACACTCATCCAGGAAATCATTCAGAAATCTAGCAGAAAAAATATTTATTTTTTTTTACTTTTTTATGAATTAAAACCTATGATTTTTGTTTTCAAAAGGTGGAATTATCATAACATTAAACAAAATATTTTGTTTAACTCAGGATAGAAATCGATTGCAGTTCTGCTTATCGGTTAATTGCAATTCGTTCTGACCGATTAACCGGCTACTCGTATCAAAATACGCCTATTTTGTGACATGTTATATTTCACATTAAATTAATGATGACAGTTACAAATAACACAGAAAACACGAAAGCTATATTCTGCTAATGTATAAATTGAAATATAATTTATAAGAATTATATCTTATGATAGTTAGTTTATGTCTTGATGAACGAAAAGACAGCCATGCAATAGTTTCAATGACCACATGTCGAACCGTTCGACTTCTTAAAACAAAGCCTGTTTATACCTAAGTTTTTTAATAGTTTAGGTTCACAAATGATTACCATTTTGGATAGCAGTATCATGCATGTGCCTTTTTCAGACAATTGTATTTTTTCTGATCAATAAGTTGATGCCGTGTTAAAGTAAAAAAGTAAAAAAAAAAAACCAAACAAACATTGAACATACGTACAACAATTATAATTGTAACGAAACTCAACAGTAATAATAGCATCATTTAAGAATGTTTTATAACAAGATGAGCAGACAAGGTAGTGGCATATAGTTTTAACATTCATCATAATTAACACATACTGACCACTTTCCCTCCAAGAGGTTAGCCCTGGGATGTAACGATCTCTAATTCATCTTGATTACATAATAGTCTCAAATGACAAAAACACAACTTTTTTTGAAATCGCATTAAAATTAATTTTTTTCCCATTGGATACGACTAACCGATTACTGATTTTGTAACCGGTTGTAATCATTGTTTCGACCGAGTGGTCGGTTAAGCGGTTAGTGTTTGGCATCCCTTTTTTACCCCCCACCCCCCCCCCCTAAAAAGGACAACGATTTAACTTTATCTAATGTTATGTTAGTGACGGTTAACATTATTCTACAAAATATATGGTATAATTGTAAAAAAAACAATTCACAACAAGATGTAATTATAATCGGGGCGATTATAAAGTATCCCAAACGAACAAGGCCATCAATGGGAGTAGGGATGACCCACATGGGTCAAACTTTACAGACAAAAAGATTTAGAACTTGATTTTTTCATTTCTGAAGTTTCAGGATGTTCCCCAGGGGTCCTTCAACATGACCCAAGGAACAAGAATATATATATATATATATATATATATATATATATATATATATATATATATATATGGTTTAGAAATGGTGATCTGAACTGTTTTCAAGATATTTGGGCACTTCCTGTTAGAGGGGGGGGGGGATCAGGACCACCCTCGGAGCAAATCACCTTCATACCATTTGATGCCCCTTGACAAAAGGAACAAGAATATATATGGTTAAGGGGGTGGGGATCTTAACCATTTTCAAGAAATTCGGGCACTTCCTGTTTGATAGGGTTCAGGACCCCCTCGGGGCCCATGACCTACATACCATTTGATGCCCCTTGACACAAGAAAAAAGAATATATATGATTAAGGGGTGGAGATCTTAACCATTTTCAAAATATTTGTGCACTCCCTGTTTGAGGGGGGTCAGGCCCACCACCGGGGCCCATGACCTACATACCATTTGATGCCCCTTAACACATGGAACAAGAATAAATATGGTTTAGGGGTCAGGTTTCTAACAATTTCTGAGATATATGGTCATTTCCAATTCCTGGGGGTGGGGATGACCCCAGGGGTCAGATCTAATAAACCCTATATATTGCCTGTACCATTCAATATATGATTCTGAAAACCCTATATTATTATCTTTGTCCGTTTTCAAGTTATAATCATTTACGATAGAGTCTAAGATTTTTCCCATAAGGTTCAATGTTAGACCCAACGACCTTTTGACCCCCAAGAAAAATTGTTGGCCAACCCCAAATGAGAAAAATCAAACCAGCGTGCACATTGAGATTTGCAGGCCTATCGTATCCTAGAGTGTTGTACAATTCTGTTCAGCCATCTCGACGGACAAGTTCAGAGCGGGAAAGAAGAAAAGAAGAAGAAACTAGATACCATCTCGTTACGAGTAACGAGTAGGTCTTCCGTTCAATTTTTTTAAACGATACCATTAAAATATCAATAAAATTTCAGAATTTCCACTCAACCCCTCCCTTTCAGATAATGTTTACGATATTTCAAAATCCTTTAAAATGCTTGACAAAGTGTTTTGCTTTTTCACATACAACACATTAAACGTTTAAGATTTTAGTCCCCTAAAATCCCTAACTACGTCATCGGTGGGTGTGGCAATGAGTTTTACAAACTAAAATTGTTACGATCAACAACTTTGCTTCTATATTGCATTACAAAATCTTTATCGTTTTTAAGGTATTTGTAGGAGACTTTACGAGTCTCTTGGCCCCTAATTTAAGGGGCTAGCCCCTTTCCCTAGAGTTCAATGAAAAGGTCCTACGAATACTAACATATTTTGTTCTTACAACCACCTAAAATTGTTCTTCATTTTTTATATACAAATGATGGAATATTTTAGGGGCCAGCCCTCTAGATCCGTAATTGGGACATACATTGGTGCTTTGATTAATGGAATCGATTATAATCATCAATGCAAACATTTTCTCTTCTTCAATGCTTAACAAAATATGTCTCCTTTTCTAGATATATTGCGTCCAAGTTTAAGTACTTTGGCCCCTAAAAAAACCCTTATTACGCAATAAATGGGCGTGGCAATAATTTTTCTGATAGATATTGTTACGATCAACAACTTTGCTTCTACTATGCATTATAAAATCTTGATTGTTTTTAAGTTATTTGTAATAGAGTTTACGAGTGACTTGGCCCCTAATTAAAGGGGCCAGCCCCTTTTTCTTAATTTCTTTTCAAAGGTTTTAAGAATACAAACATTTTTTGTTCTTACATCTATCTTAAATTGTTGTTCATTTTTGAGATACAAATGTTTGAATATTTAAGGGGCCAGCCCTCTAGATCCTTAATGGGGACAGAAATTCGTGTTTTGATAAGTGGAATCGATTTAAATCATAAATAAAAACATTTTCTCTTCTATGATGTCTAACAAAATATGTCTACTTCTCTAGTTATATTGCGTCAAAGTTTAAGTTCTTTGGCCCCTAAAATTCCCTAATTACGTAATAAATGGGCGTGGCAATGATTTTTTCTAATAGATATTGGTCAACAACTTTGCTTCTATAATGGATTACAATATCTTTATCGTTTTTAAGTTATTTGTAATATAGTTTACGAGTCTCTTGGCCCCTAAAAAAGGGGCCGGCCCCTTTTTCTTGATTTTGTTGGAAAGAACTTATAATTATCTACCACTTTTGTTATATATCTTAACAAAATATCAACTGATAAAAAGATACAGATCAAAACGTATGATAATTTTGAATAAAAATTCGTACCCGAGTTTTGTGCCTAGACGAGCTCCAAGAAATAGCGCCACTGGCGTAAAACAACACAATAGTGCACAACTTCAAACTATAGACTACCTATCCTGAAAATTTCATAGTCATATCTCCGATAGTTTCTGAGATCAACTCTGCACAAAAAAGGTCGTAAAAATGTGCAAAATGGCCGATAAATCGGTACCGGAAGTGACGACAGGAAAAATCTCATAAATGTATGAAGTTTATCTCAAGTCTTATCTTCTGTGAAAAAATGGTTGAAATCGGTCGAATAGTTGTCGAGAAATCGCGTGCACAAAATTTGTGGAAAAAAATAATAAGAAGAACTAGATCTCGTTACGAGTAACGATTAGGTCTTCCGCCCGATTTTGTTTTTATATGATACGATGAAATATCGATATTCTCTGCCAAATCTGCGATCTTGGTGAATCTAGGTTTTTTGTCTCGAGACCAAAAACGGACGAACAAAAGAGGTTTATGAAAATAAAAGCTAGGTTTTTTTATACATTTGTTTAGTGTACACCACTGTTAATCATGGAAGATGAAACACCAAAGATAATCAGTTAAACTTGTGAAAAAAATTAATTGTTTGAACTCTTCTGGTGAGTACCGGAAGTGACGGTTGACAAAAGAAAACCCGTTAAATATATCTTCAATCGATTGTCTATCATTTATAAAAGTTTGTGTCTCAATCACTTACAGTGACTAAAATCTCGCTGGTATCAATTTTGTAAAAAGGCTAGGTACCAAAGATATTTGAAATCTTGATTGTTTTCAAGTTATCTGTATTACAGTTTACGAGTGTCTTGGCCCCTCATTTAAGGGGCCAGTCCCTTTTTCTTGAGTTCAATCGAAAGGTCTCACAAATACTAACATTTTTTGTTCTTACACCCATCTAAAATTGTTGTTCATTTTTGAGATACAAATGATTGAATATTTAAGGGGCCAGCCCTCTAGATCCTTAATGGGGACAGACTTTAGAGTTTTGATTAGTGGAATCGATTAGAATCATCAATGCAAACATTTTCTTTTCTACATTGCCTAACAAAATATGTCTCCTTCTCAAGATATATTGCATCAAAGTTTAAGTACTTTGGTCCCTTAAAATCCCTAATTACGTCATAAATGGGTGTGAAAATGATTTTACCTGATAAATATTGCTACAATCAACAACTTTGCTTCTATCTTGCATTACAAAATTTTGATCGTTTTTAAGTTATTTGTAATAGAGTTTACGAGTGTCTTGGCCCCTAATTTAAGGGGCCAGCCCCTTTTTCTTGATTTTGTTGGAAAGAACGTTTAATTATCTACTACTTTTGTTATATATGTCTTAACAAACTACCAACTGATAAAAAGATACAGATGAAAACGTATGAAAATTTTGAATGAAAATTCGTACTCAATTTTCGAGCCCAGGCGAGCTCCAAGAAATGGCGCCACTGGCGTAAAACAACATAATAGTGCACAACTTCAAACTATAGACTACCTATCCTGAAAATTTCATAGTCATATCTCTGATAGTTTCTGAGATCAGCTCTGCACAAAATAGGTCGTGAAAATGTGCAAAATGGCCGATAAATCGGTACCGGAAGTGACGACAGAAAAAATCTCAAAAATGTATGAAGTTTACATCAAGTCCCATCTTCTGTGAAAAAATGATTGAAATCGGTCGAATAGTTTTCGAGAAATTGCGTGCACAAAATTTGTGGAAAAAAATAATAATAAGAAGAAATCGTACGAAAACTATAAGGTCTTCCGTTGGAAACGGAAGACCTTAAAAACCGTACGAAAACAATAAGCCTCCAATTTCGTTTGGGAGACTTAACTAGTACATGCAATTCTTAGACCCAGCTAAAAGTTAAAAAAAAAATAATTTGAAAAAAGCATTTAACATTCAATGTGTGTCAAAATAGGTTACATAAAATGAAATATTTATTCATTGACATTAAATTAATACTGATAGTTACCTCAGATGGACCCTAGTCCGTTTGTTTTCATTTCTTTCTATGACTTCTTTCAGAACCTTTTGGAACATGTTAAAAACTATGGTGTACTCGGTATTCTCTAAAGCCTATATTAAAAATTAAACAACATGCATGATGTGGCCACTTAGAAAAGTAAAGTTTGAATAGATTTAATCCTACGGCAATAATACCCATTTGAAAGACTATTCCATTCTCCTTTGATATCGTGATTTTCTAACACATGAACCGGTTCAAAGATTGTAAATTGTTCAATTGATCTTTGAATAAAACCGTGTAAATTTTAAACATTAGACATTTTGCAATGATAATTAGACAAAGTGATCTTTTGTTAAAAAAACTATTTAAATGTTTCGCAACTAATATTTAACCGAATTATAATTTTGCAGCTATGTTAAGGCTGCCTGAAGCTAGTTATATATCGGAAAACGATACTATTTTGGTTAACGAAAAATACTTAAACCTGGCAAATTTCTTCAATTTTTCATTACATAAATTAAGAGTGTACCTAACACTATGTTTGATGCATTTTTGTGACGTCATATGTTCTTAAGCACGTGTAGTGCGTATTCTAACACGACAAATAATCTCTATAAATTGCATCGGCGCAAGTGATAAATGACATTAAATCGAAAATATTTTTGTGAAAAATCTTTTGATAAGTAATGTATTTTGCTGTTAAGGCTTTGGGTTCATATAAATATTTCGTTTATTTGAAATATTGTTAGAACATTTCGCACCATCATCAAAATCAGGTACATTTTTGCCTTTTATGCTCGATTTACACAAAATTTGGTCTTTTGATAGGTTTCCCCATGCCTGATTAACATTTGTACTTATTTTCTCTCCCAATTTCAGGTAAAATATACTAAGATTGTATTGATATTTCTCTTGTGCCAAGCGGTTTTACATGCATCAAAATATATCCATTCATCAGACCAGTGACTTTGTACACATCGCTGTGAAACAATCGGACAACTTTAACATTCCCGTTTTTTTTTTAATTTTGTTTAAATGAGACGTTATTTCCGACAAATAAAAGTTTAATTTTTAATATGCATTTTTTGCATGCATTTTAAGCCAGAAATTTATTATAGTTTTTTTTTTTTGGCTTCTTTTTTAATTATTTAAAATATACACATTTTACGATTTGATTTGAAAAAGTGTGTATTTGATATGAGTGTTACATGAATGTAAACGACATCTGTGCCTATCTGTGTCTGTTTGAGTTGCACGGTGTATTCAAAAACTTCAGAAGCGAATCACAATAGTGTTTTTCTAATACACTTACCTTCTGTGCTGAAATCATAAAAATACATGAATCGTCAACTTCTTTCCAAGATTTCCGTAGATTTAGTTTAGTTTTTTCCAAAAACGCTTCTTGGATTTCGTCGTCTTCATGAGCTATCGAATCCCATTTGTTAAGCAAAAAAATAACATCTTTAGGACTGAAGCTAACCATTTTTCCCATTGAATTTCTTACATCTGAAAGAACTCGAAGAAGCTGAAATGTATATTCACATATTATGGTATCATGGCAGTCATTGTCTTAATAATGCAGGTCAGCATAATCCTAGTTGATATCCAATTATTTAGTACTACTCAAAATACAATTGTATATACAGGTTTTAACGCGTAATACCCTGTCAGTTTGTAATCCACCGGCATTTGAAACATTAACAACAAAAACAAATGCTAACGCATTTGGAAGATAGGACCGCATCTTCTCTTCAACGTCGTTTTCTTTCTCCTTTTTCTCATCTCCAAAACCAGGTGTATCAACGATCATAACGTTTCCCTAATTAATGCAAATGACAGAAGACATTATATACCATTACTGGTACATTGTGGAATTGTTTGCATGCATTTGTATTTAATTTGTGTTAACTATCATTAATAGTAAATCGAAGGTATTTTTAAATGTAATACCTGTAGCAAAGGAACTGGCATATGTATATCCACGTAAGTAAATTCCTCGACTTTTTTGGTCGCTAGAACTTTTAATTTTTTGGCCATTTGTCTTGAGTCTTTAAATGACAAATTTTCCCCAATTTCTTTCCCTTTGCTGTCTTTAGTAGATATCATACATTTTTCAGAATGTTTGATTCTACACACTTGTGATGTACATTCTGTTATACCAGTAGGTAGTATCTTTTCGCCAAGTATAAGATTGATGATGCTTGATTTTCCAGCACTTGTTTCTCCTTATGATCAAACAAAAATAATGATGTGAAAAAAAGAATAAAAAAATATATTTTCAAGGATATTTTTTTCCAACATAAACCATACTATTTTTGTCATCTTTTAAAATAATTCAAAATACAAGTAGTATTCAATCTCGTTACATAAACAATAATTTTTTATTTTTAAATGATTGATCCACTAACTAAAAGCTGTATTCACATGAACAAGCTGTAGTAGCTGTAGCAGACAAATACAAGATATTAAAAATCCAGCGAAATATTTTGAATTTAGCACCGATAATTATGCCAGTGCCAATGTGGCACTTCTGCACCCGCAAATGTTTCCTATAGGATATAATAAAATTGCATTTTGTCTTCGTACGTCGTCTTACGTCGTCCGTCAAACTTTATCAACTTTACATTTTTGATAATTTTTCTTCTTAAATTTTTTTTAGGCCAACTATTACAATCATTGTACCAAGAATCTCTAGTATAAGAGAAATGTAAGTTGTGAAATGACCATACCACCCTTGAGGCCAAATTGGCGGTACCTTATTAAAAATAACATTAAATGCCACATTTGGTTGTAAAAAGCAGCCGAGTTCCTAGCTCAATTTTTTAATCACTAATAATCAAAGATTCAGAAGAGACTTTGACGAATATTGCAAATATTTTCTTTTGGGAAATCGTTTTATATTAATAGCTGTTACTTAAGATTGACATACGATCTGCCTGCTCATGTTTTACATCAAGACAGACTACATATCGGTAGGCCTAGATTATGAGCTAGGATTAATTCTGAACCATAAACGAATAATTTATTCTTAATAATAGAATGATTAAGCTTTAGTTATAAACTTTAAAGCATTTGTGTTGTGTTCTTGCTACAAACAGAAAATTGTACAACCGCGTAAATGTAACCCCACCCACTTACTGAAGGAACTTATAACTCAACAATTGAAACAGAAATTGTAATTATGAGGAAGCATTCCTTATATCAAAATTAAAAAAATATATATCTATTTTATAAACTTATTTTGTGATACCTAAAGGTTTCTTGTTAAGTGTAATGCCCCTCTGCTATTAATTTTACCATATACTATTACCTAATTTCTACTCGAGCAGTAGTGAAACTTTCACAAAAGTAAACCACAATAAAAAGCAAAAAAAACATTAATTTCATAATTAAATAACCTTTATTATTAGTCCCCTACCAGTTTCACTATTGCTGTCCTCTGCGTCCGTCTGTCTGTCCGTCCGTCCGTCCCACTTTAGTTTTCCACACTTTTTTTTCTTTATGCGTTTGAGGAATAATAAGAAATGTGCTGAACCGCTTCAAAATGTCAAACTACAGATAACGTTTACACTTTAATAGCGTCTGGTTGACATATTTTCTAGAAAATTTATTTTTTATATTCCAATTTTTTAATGTTCGGGTTCGTTATCGGGTTTGGTGTGTATTGAATAAACGAGGAAAATATGTAGTCAGTAATAATATCGTGCATTACTTTTACCATTCCTTTTATTGTTTCTAACAAACAAATAAGTTTTGTGAAATAGTGTCAAACATTTGTGTTATGAATTTAATCGACATGGTTTTTGGTATTATTACAATCGGGTTCGTTATCCGGTTGGTCTGTTGATTCGGGGTACAGAAGATGGTAAGAAATGGTATTCTGCATAACAGTGCATTGTTTTCACAAATTTCCACCAGAAAATACTAAATGGACTTGGCAAAATTACAGGAGATAAAATAAAGAGTATTGTTTTACCCATAAATTATTTAATTTCTATTTCAACTATGTAGTTTGAATTCCCTCTGTCCTTTTATCTCTGGTTAAAGCATAACATCTCGTATATAATAGTTTGGAAATAGGTGTGTGCTTCGAAACTTTCATAGATTAATACAACCGGTAGGGGACGTGTATTGCTTATGCAATACTCTCAAAATGCTTGTCATTATTGGTCTACCGACACAAGTTGCTGTTTTAGTTTTTAGTTCACCTCAGCTTAAAACTCAAGCGAGTTTTTCAGATCATTTTTCGTCTCTCGTCTGTTTGTCTGTAAACTTTTTACTATGTTCAACATTATCTCCAGAACCACAGATATATATATATATATATATATATATATATATATATATATATATATATATATATATATATATATATATATGTGTATATATATATATATATATATATATATATATATATATATATATATATATATATATATATATATATATATTTATATATATATATATATATATATATTGCTTACATATTTTGTTTAAACAATAACTTTTGCGCTCTATTACCTATTGGTAGCAACGCTTTTTAGTTTTCTTCTGCAATTAAAAATACATCTGGGTGCTGAAGTGTTTTTGTAAGTACAATTTGTACCTAAGTTTTGAATTTTAAAACGAACTTTAAAAAGAAAAAAGAGAAAATCTTTAGCTGAAAATTTATCATATAGGACATATGTGTAGGAGGTATATGTTCCTCCTAACTAATGTTGAATGATACAAAAAAGTTTTTAAAAAAGGTAATTTGACGACTAATCGTTTTGCATATCTTTTTTCTATTTATTTGAACAATATAATGCTTTCTGGTGATTCATGCGGGATATGAAGATGGCAACATTGCAGAAAAAACACATAACCCGCGTTATCGAGTTATGTAATTCTTTTCTACATTGATCGCCACCTTTATGACACGCATAAATCATCAAAGCAAACATTTTATTGTTTATATTTACATCTTTCTCATGGCTAATATTTAAATTGATTATAAAAAGTAAGTGATATTTACTAAATTTATGTAAATGTACTAATGTAAAGAAACAACCAGATCGTGTCCTATGAAACTTTGATTCTGACATCATCATGATTATTCGTCCAGTCCGTGATTTTTCTAAGGTCGCTTTAGGTAACGACCAACCGATAATAATGGCGTGTCGATTTCAGTCCTGTCAGTTTCAGCTGCGGTAGATTTGTCATATCGATAAACGGGGCTTGTACATTTCAGTCCGGTTGTTCTATATAGCTATGAATTGAGTTTAAGTTTCCGTAAGAAGTATAAGGGATCATTCTAGGTAGATGTAAATGTAATACTGTATATGCTTTGTTACAATGTATGATCTCCCTGCTTTCAAGTCAAATTATCCCAACGAACACCTTATAATAACAATTCAACGAATAATAAATTTTGGGGTCAACATTACCTTAACATAATTTTTTGATAAAAGAATAAAATGACTCCATATAAATATTTTTAATACACATCTATCATTTTGTCAACCATAAAGAGCCAACATTGAATCAAAATTTTCTGTATATATGTAATCTGCACATCTGCATATTGTGTTAACAGACTTACGAATTCACGAAATTCAATAAAGTGGTTAAAAAGAGCTGCATTGGAGAATGCTACTGATAAAATAATTGTTTACCTGCAAACACAATTGGGCACTCATTCTTCATGGAATCAATTTTATGTTTCTCAACTGTTTTTATGATGTTATCCATATTATACGCATCTTGTATGACATGAATTTTGAATTCTTTTTTGTCGACTAAGTTTTGAATTGATGAGTATAGTCTGTTTAGACCACCTTGAATATCATTGATCCCGTTCGTATATCTGCAATAAACATAAGCTGTTACATACATATTTTTGTATATCCAATTATCGACCATGATGATGAAGGCGAGTAAAAAATGTTATATCTTGTAACATTTAAAGGACGGCCCTTTTTCGATTTACCGAATCCCCAAAAAAAATTGAAATGGAAAACGGAACATTTAAATTACACACACACACACACACACACACACACACACACACACAGAGATATATATATATATATATATATATATATATATATATATATATATATATATATATATATAAGAAGAAAGAAATGACAAATCATATTCTTTTACCAAAAGATGATCCACGGAATCTTATTGATTCAGGCTTCAATTGTCAATACTAAAAAAAAGCAATAAAATTGACAAGAGAAGAATCTTGTTGTTGAATGTGTCTTTTTGAGGGATAGAATATATTGTAAGATGCTTTATAACAAAGGTAAAGTGCGTTAGTTCCATGTATCATATCGTCGGATGCCTAAATACTTTAACAGATTCAAATTATGTCATATATGGTAATATAAATAATCTTTCGATACTATTTTCTAGATATTATATCAATTACTAATTTAAAGGTTTTAGTAACCTTCACAGTATAAGAATACTTGGGTAATAATAAACACAAGGTAGCATTGACTTTTATAGATGATTTTAAAAGAGCTGTTCCTTTTAAACTCTATTTTGACATGTGTACCTGTCTGGGTGCGAACAATGTTTATATTAATGTTTATATTAAAAAATATATATATATGTAAAAGAGTGATGAACTCCTGTGGAATCATTAAATTTGTGGGAGCCAATTTTCGCGGACTGCTGAAATTTTACAGGTTCGTAGGGACGTATTTTTATGTAATCTCATTCCTACAAGAGGAAATATGACCGTTTTACCTTTACATATGAATTTGTAGAGGATGATATTTTGTGGATTAGAGGTACCCACGAAATTCAAGAAAATTATGTCCTTCGAAATATTATTTGACGGGTTATACCTTATTGATAAAAGAACGGTAGTCGCGCTTGAAATTTGAAAAAGACTTTGAATAAGTGAAAAAAGTCAAACGTCAGACAGAAAAGTGCAAGAAATCATTTCATGTTAAAGACCAAAAGCAAAAAAAAAATGTAAAACATCCCCATTTTTTATATTTACATTGTGAATTTTTATGATATAAAAAGCAGTATAGCTTTTTTGAACGAAGAACATATTTACGAGAAATCATCCACACACGCATCGCTTCCTGAAGTCTGGTCTTTATTTCCAGTCGCCATTGTTCAACCGTTTTTATTTCTGAAAATAAGAAAGTGAATCGAAGATTAATTATTTATACAGGACATAACATTTTGGCAATATCCGACTAATAGATTGCTGAAGAACAAGAAAAAAAATTCCTGGGTCCCCCGTCGGTCAAGCAGTATACTAGTATACTGTATATGAAATTGCAATATTTTCAAACATTCAGGGCTGTTCCAGAATTAAATGTGTGGGGAGGTTGGGAGGAACATTTTTTTTTTACCCCCAACACTCATATTTTTTTTTCCTGTCGCAAATACTAGTATATCCAAAATACTACACTCTAAAAGAACTTAACGAAAGTATTAGTGGTATAAACATTTGGTATAAATTTAATGAAAATCCGTCAAAATTTGTAGGCATGAGAGCGCTTACACGGTTACAAAGTCTCATAACTCCAACAAAAAGTACCGACAAATGCTGATTTTCAAACTTAACCAAGGTAATAGTAGTATTAACATTTGGTATAAATTTAATGAAAATCCGTTAAAATTTGTAGGCATGAGAGCGCTTACAAGGTCAATTTTTGGATAAAACGGAGTCATTATTGTGGTCAAAGTCCCATAACTGCAACAAAAAGTATCAACCAATGCTGATTTTCGACCTTGACCAAGGTTTAAGTGGTATAACCATTTGGTATTAATTTAATGAAAATCCGTCAAAATTTGTAGGCATGAGAGCGCTTACAAAAAAGTGTGACGGACGGAAATACGGACGCACGGACACACGGACGGACAGACGGACGCCCGGCATTTCTATGTCCCCGCTCCACGTTGCGGCGGGGGACAAAAAAATCATTGTTACACCAGTCACACTGCAGAAGAAATTAAGTATAGCCACACTTCTATTGTACTAAATACAAAACATGGGGGTTTTCGTGTGCTATATTACCGATTCTACTACAGTTATTGCCGAGATCATAGAGATGCCGCGGACATTATTCTCCAATATACACCGAACGTCATAAGTAAATTATTAGATCAAAAATACCTATCTGTCTCGCACTGACCATGAAAGTACAACTTAAAGCCGTAAAAAGTTTAAAACTATGTCAATTTCACGTTGTTAGTTCCAGTCAAAACGATGTGTATTGCCTCAAATGTTTATTTTTAAGAGATCAATGCGGGTGTTCCTGGCACCTCCCTAGCACATTTTAACTGCTTGTTTTTACATAAAATATATAACGTGAAGTAGTAATGATCGTATTAAATCGCCCTTAAAATATTAGGAACATGATTCTAAGATATTTTATAAATTAGTAAAGAGTATTAGAAATCCAAAGAAAAATTCTGTCGTCTTCATGTGATATTCCTTTAATCGATACACATACGTAAACATTGCTAACAAAACCATTGGGGTTACACGGAACAACCGTCAAAATGACCTAGATCGTCTACCTATGGGAGAAACAATCTGTAGAAATACTGGGCTGTTAGTAGAATAGAAATAAAGTTCTTGTAATCGTGATTGTTGCAGATAAACTCCTCGGTCTCGAAATGTTGTTTGAAATATAAAATCCTCGGCCATCGCCTCGGCTTTTATATTTCAAAACAACATTTTTCGACCTCGGAGGTTATTCTGCAGCATTCACGAACACTCGTACTTTATTTCTCGATTAATCAGTTGAACACCGCCAATCATTGTAGTCAATAAAGTAATGCATTGTTAATATGTTTATAACCCCTGATCTTAAATTGTGCGGCAGAAATTGCAATTTTTTCTTTAAATGAGGGCGGGGGTGGGTGGGGGTGATACCTTTTACTATATGTGTTCATATTATTCTTGGCTTCTGAAATGGTACGGCCATTAGAAGTTAAAACACTGCGGGTTTTTTTTTTGCCATTATCGTCCGTTGTTCCATTTGAAACACATGTTTATATTTTTTCAAAATCTTAAAGTGGAGTAGCAGTCAGAAGAGTCTAAGATTTAGGTTTCGACCAAGCTTACATTGTAAAACGCAAACATGAGACTCTGACATATCAATATATGGGTTATGGTACTCAGATGACCACTTTATTAATATAGATAAAAAATGTTTTTGACTCTCCTCCCCCTTTACATGTAACACAATTACTGAATTGTAGCTCTTTCACACCGATATCTCTTTGAAGAAAAAATAACGAAAATCTTAGACAATAATTAAACAGCTCATATTATTCTTAAACCTTATTTGTTGCCATCGTGGAATTCGAAGAACAAAAGATTAAAAATAGAAATTAGAGGAAATTGTATGACATGTTCACTTGAAAATTGACATTTCTAATTTAAGTTTAACTGTTATGAATACTTTTATCCCGATCTTACCTTTTCTGAGCTTGTGTTGGTCCGACGAGCAGATACCAACTCTAATCACGTTCAGATAACATCATTTATGACTACTGCTATCAAATACATTTAACTGTAAACATCACGATAAACGATTGTCAAATACGTTATACGAAATATACATGATAACGGATTAAAACAAACATTAAATTGGCGTCAAACAAAAAAACAAACAAACTGAAAACTAATGTCGATTTTCTAATGTAGCATAATAAACAGTAAAGAATCCACATTTGATGCATAAAGTAACGCAGCAATTTTTTTTCTTTTCTCTTTCATTTTTTCCTAACATTTTCCCCTAACGCTGATTATGAGGTTGTAGCAGTTTTACGTCATTTGCTGAGCATGTCATTATTTTTCTCCCGCGGCGCTCTTGTGGTAACGTGAAGAAAGAAACCCCTAATTTAAAGAATTCATTTATTTAAAGTTGGTCGTTTTAATCGTTGACATCGTAGATTTTGTGTAACCAGATAGCCTTGAATTGTTAGTATGACTAAATATGATACTTATGTTTACCTTGATACGTATTTACTTTGCAACTATTTGTTGTAATGATGACTGATTAAATGAACTATGTTACTTTTGTAGCACTGCGCAGTTGTTCTGAATGATTACGGTATGCGGGCAAAGTAAAATCCAAATTGAAGATATATAAACAAGTTATCATCAAATTGTCATATTTGGCAATCCTGTATCTTCATCGATAGCCTTAGCTGTAAGTTAGTCATGTAATGCTTGTTATATAATAAAACTTTGTAAACTATGTAACCTTTAAGCCATGTATAATGAATATCTCTAGGTATGACCTTTTAATATTGTATACGTATGCGATAATTCATACTCAAGCCAGAGACTCAACATCTGCATCCCGATACTTTTTGATTGACATTTCTGACAGTATTGTTGCTGTATTTGAAAACAAAACATAAATCTGGCATGTAAACAATATATGTTCACTCATGATTTATACAGGTGAAGAGATGCAATGAGAACCTTCGGTGAAGATTATGAAATTATATAAACCTTTGTAAAGTGAGAGAATTTTTCGCATACCTAATTCTATTATAACTACAAAATATTTCGGACCCAACAATTGTATCACAGCGTATTTAAAAACAACTATATTTTGATATGTATCGCATAGCCCCCTAACTCCGTCACTACCCTAACTCCGTCGCTTTCGGGAAACTCCTCGCCGTTTGAAATAAAGTACGGTCATGACGTCATTTTTTGCATGTCAAAAAATCTTTAATCAAATGTCAACAATTTGCAACGGTTAAACTTAAGAATGTGTCAAACGATAACAGAATTAAACCTTGTTCAATTTATGCACCATTAATTGTGTGAAATCAGCTAAAACTTTTTCACGGGTGCACTAAAATATCTATATTTCTAAAATGCGGGCCCATTCGATCATTTACGGTGGTCAGCCATTTTTAGAGGTCAAGATGAAACATTTCACATGTAATACATATTTGATTAAGGTAATTAATACATTTTTTTTCAGTCTGCAATAGCCTTTATGCACTACTCTTGATGATAACGTCAAATCGCTCATGCCGATACTTTTGCCTTATACAGGGTATAGATATATCCGGTATATTGCTATTTAGAATATGCTAAATTTATAAAAATGTAATAAATAAATAATATAATAAGTATTTATATTAATTAATGATATAAAATATTTGAAATATGTAAGAACATAAATCAAACGGCATCCATACATTCTGAAAAGGCCATTGTGATTGTTGTTACACGGACCCATTTTTTTTGTTCTGGCGATCATTTCATTTCGATGAAATTAAATACAATTTCAATTGTATGGACCGTTTTTATTTATTATAACTTGGCCTAGATACAAATTGAGTTTTAACTAAATTGTTAATGTGTCTTCATTCCCTGGCGTATCATAGATCATGTGGGTGACGGAGTTAGGTTCATAAGTTATGATAGCACGTGTGATAAACGTCATATTCAGAGGGCTTATTTAAATAATATTAAAAATATTTTGGTTAATAATTTTATAAATTATAACGTTTCAGGTTATATTTAGTGATTGTAAATGATAAATACCGCCAAAAAAATTAGCAGAGAAACGCTGAATGTTTTCTGCTTATGATGACGAAGTTTGGGTACTCGGGGATACCATGCATACGGATTCCCTAATTAAATTGCTCGTATACGTACTATATTGTAATCGTTTTTAAGGTCTTATCATTGACTATATTTTTTTCATCGGGATTCAAAACAATTTTCTTTTCTTGCATTACATATAATGTGCACGAACAGTATATTTTTTACTTTTTTTTAAAATTGCTGGATTTTCTATCATCCAATTTATATACGATTCTGACTGTTTTAAAATCAATTCGTTTCAATCGGCTGTTGACATTATAATGCATGTAACCATCCAATTAAATCAAATACTCAAAGTTCGATTGACAGGTTCAGCCAGTTATCAAAGTCCGATGTTATGTGTGGCATTTGTACTCAATCTAATCATGTAAAAAATGCTTGCTTACATGTATAATACAACATCACAGCATCATTTATAGTTGATTTAAAATTTTGTTCTATAAAAGCCATATTTTGTTATATTTTACTATTGTACCACTACTGACACATCTCGAAAAGACTTTTACTTAAATTAACAATATTGTTAGAAAAATTTAATGAATTCACAAAATAAAAACAAAAGTATGGGGTTATTACATAAATTTTTAAATATGGTATGAAAAAATATAGTTTTAGACAAAAAATGGAGTTAAACTATTCTATACCTTTATAAAAATATAAAATAATATGCCAATATAAGTCGATAAAAATGTTAAAATATTGTTGAAATAGTTTTTCCGGAAAAAAATGAATATTCCCAACGCAAAAACTATGTGAAAGTTTGGTCTCTACTGAAAATTAGAAAGCTAAATGACAGTATTCTGAAACAATTGAAGTATAAAAATGTTGATTTTCCTTTTGAAATACTTCCGCAACAAAATATAGTTCCTTACTAAACTCTGTAAATACGTTAATTTCCATTTACAATTTTATGAAATAAAGTTTATTTGCATTGTAAAATATAAATATAGGAGTGGAATGAAGATCTGTAGAGAATTTCCGGAATAGAGATGATAAAATATGGCTACCTAAAAACAGAAGACAGACCTATCTAAAACTTACACTCTTTTTTTGTTGTTGAAAAAAATACAACTTTGAGTAAAAGATAATACACTGTATATAGTTTTCTACGTGTTAAAGGTTTGGAATGAATTCTGATGAAATATTTCACACGGTTCTCGCACGCTTTGCTCGTAACGCATCATGATGGTAACAATATTTGTTGTGCAAACATTCTTGCTGAATGAACAAAAAAACCTGAACAATTTAGATTTTGAACTCTAAAATTCCAAGTTCTCAATCGTAAAGAAAACAAAACATTCACCAAGTAACTGGAATATGCGTTAAATTATGATTGCGACGACCACGAGGGGGGGTCAAAACACGTGACGTTGTCATGGTCATTGTAAAAAAAATAAATCTAAAAAAAAAAACAAAAAAAAAAAAACAAAAAAAAAAAACCACCAGATGTTGATAGTGGTGTTTTCAATAACTTTATTATTATTAGCATATTTTGGCAATTTTTATTTGATCGTATTAACCCTGCATGATTTTCGTAGGGTTATTTTGGTAAAAGCAGATATGAAAATGAAAATTGTTCCGTTTCTACTATAATTCTATGCGTATTTTCTCTTTATTTTGTCTACTGATTTCTCAATCTAATATATCATACAGGGACAGCTATCAGCACAGAGCTTTTTGAATCTGGAACACATTCGTTATAAGTCAAGGACGTTGTTGAATACGAATGTTGACTATTTTTGAGAATTTATCGGCATAAAACAATTATAAATACTAGGAGGAAGAAGATTAGAAAAAATAAATTCCTTAGTACTCAAAATTATAAAATCATTTTCATATCCAGCATAACCAGGAAGTGAAAATGTTGTAAGCAGAAATAAGTATGTCAGAATTATAAGTCCTTCATTTTTGGTGATAGTTCCCTTTTCATGTTCTGTAACATTTTTCATTTTACAGTGCAGTTATATCCAATTATTCCAAATATTAAACACTTTTATAGTTTATTGCTTGTTTATTTAAGAGGCTGTCCAAGTAATATCCAGGCAGGGCTTTGCACATGCTATGTCTTGGATATCAATAAATCTTTGTGTATCACTTCATTTTAACATGATTGTAATACATGTGAAAGAAAAAGTTCATTGTATGCCTATCTAGGCAGAAAAATGTCTATTTTTGAATTTGGAACATGTTTAGTGCAAAAAGGTCACAGAAGTTGTAAAAATATTGTGAAGTTTGATAAGTTGTAAAACTACTTAATTCTACAAAAACTTTTTAAAAATTATATTATATAGTTTAAACACACTTAACACTTCAACTTAGACTGCTTTTAAAGTATAAATATATTTCAAACAAAAATATATGCCTTATCAAAGTTGGTGCATATTTTGGAGAAAAAAAATCTGGTACAGTGTATTTAAATGTTAATTTGAAATTTCAATAAAATCCAATACATTTTTATGAAAGGACAAAATGAGGCATCTTCATAAACCTGAGTAATAAAATTTTGAGAAACAAAAATAAATTCAGTGGGAACAGCATCGGTCTCGTAGGAGCAGTTGCACAAAATTACCAATTTTTAACATTAAAAATCAAGTTTTTTCATGCACGACTTGTAAAAAGACAGTGAGTGACAAAGTTCATGTCACAAATGTTGACTATAATCATTTTAATACATGCTTATATCTTTATGAAAGGAAATGCTTTATGGTGAAAGATAAATATTGATCACTCATCAAAACCAACATTTTTCAGAATTTTAAGTGCAAAAAGGTCATTTTGACAAAAAATGTTGAAAACTGAATTTAAGTCCGCTAAAACTATTCACAACTGAAGAAAATTAGCTGAACATTTCACTATTTGGATGGTCTAATATATATTTAAATTATTTTAAGGATTTTCACTATTTCATGAAGTACATATTAAGTTTGAGAAAAAGGATTCATGATGTGTTAATCACTGATTTAAGGAATATCAATAAATGCATGGTAAAACTGAATGTATTTTTCAAATTCAATGTGTGTATTCAATTAGTATTAGCTAAAAGTTTCTTCTTTAACTGGTTATAAACTTGGTGGGATAATAATATTGAAGCTGTATCAAAAAAAGATTTTTATTTTATTAAATTGGGCTAAAAGGTCAAATCCAATTTAACACTGGTACTTCTGAATTTTAGGGTATTTTTTTTTTTGTAAACAAAACAAATATAACAATATCATAATGTAATATACATAAATATATCAAATCGTTTCTTCTCAGTAGTAAAGTTTGAATTTACTATTTTCTCTTCTTAGTGCCATTAGCAACTTGTTCAATCCAAAGTTTCAAAATGAAAAATGAATGCATACAACTGTTTTGGAATGAGAACTAAGAAATGTGGCCTCTACTTTCAGTCGGGGGGCTTTTGGAAATTTTAGGCAGGTTTTTAGCTTTTGGGTAAAAATTAACATAAACAGACTGGTATACAACAATTATTTAGTCAGACAGTATGCTTTAAAACACTCACCATTTAAACTATATTCCCAAATCAAGTTCGTGGTCATATGAGAATCAGTCTGTCTTTTTTAAAATGTAGTTTCCTTTTTTTAAAAATGTGTTTCTAAAATACCCAGCTGACTAACTTTCAAGAATGTTGTATGTATTTGAATAAAAAAGAAGAGCACAAGAGTGAAAATAATACATTTCATTTACATGTATCATTGCTATGTTTACACAATTTACTTGGACAGTGTTATTTTGTATTTTGCTAAGTGATGTCAATATTTTCATGTTAACAGTACATGTTAACAGTGGATACGGTTGGACTTATAAATTTATTCAATTATATTTACCCAATATATTGAGATCTCTTAACATATAAATTAACTAGGCTAGTATAAATTACTTTTATAGTATGACAAACAACCATAATAGATGAAGATATCAAAGTAATGAAAACATTAAAATTAAATTAGTTATCTTAGAAAGTGTGCAGTAGCAATATGGAATAAATAAACAGAGAATAAACTCATGCAAGATAACAATTTATTGAACAATAAAATGCTAAATGATTACATGTATACAGTACTCTCTCTCTCTCTCTCTCTCTCTCTCTCTCTCTCTCTCTCTCTCTCTCTCTCTCTCATGTTTTGGTCAATCTGGCAAACTTCAAAGCTTCTTATTTAAGTCTTGAAATTCCAAGTGATATCTTCTGGAAATTCAACCACTCCTTAGGATAACATTGGTTATTATACCCCCCGCAAACAAAGTTTGGGGGGTATATAGGAATCACCTTGTCCGTCCATCCGTCTGTCTGTGCAATCGTGTCCGGTCCATATCTTTCTTATGGAGAAACATTGGAAATTCTTACTTCACACAAAGATTGCTTATGACCTAAGGGTGTGTCATGACCTTGACCCAAGGTCATTCGGGCAAGGTCAAGGTCACTGGCAGAAAAAATGCAAAATTCGTGTCCGGTCCATATCTTTCTTATGGAGAAATATTGGAAGTTTTTACTTCACACAAAGGTTGCTTATGACCAATGGGTGAGTCATGACCTTCACCCAAGGTCATTCGTGCAAGGTCAAGGTCACTGGCAAAAGAATGGAAAATTCGTGTCCGGTCCATATTTTCCTTATGGAGAAGCATTGAATGTTCTTACTTCACACAAATATTGCTTATGACGGAAGGGTGTGTCATGACTTGACCCCAGGTCAGTTGAGGAAGTTCACGGTCATTGTTTCGAAAATGCTAAATTTTGTCTGTGTCATTTCTTGTATTATTGGAAATATTAGAAGCTAAAATTTGACACAAAGCTTGCTCTTCTCAGGCCACATAAAATTATTTTCAGATTTTCATCCCCGTCTCTCTGAAAATGGCCTGCCTTGATGAAATTTTTATTTGGAAAAAAAATGTGCGAAAAAAAAAATTCGGAAAAAATCGGGCTCAGTATACCAATAATTCAAAATGTTTAAATATTAAACGGCCGCTTGACATGTGGATTCAGTTTGATTCGAGTTTGATTTGAGTCATGGTTGTTAAAGGAAGGATGCAAATGTCCTCATGCATTAACAGTTGACTTAAATTAAAATGGAATTAAAGGATAGAAATTGGTTTGTTTACTCCTATTAGCTTTAACAGTTTTAAAAAATAGAGCAGTTGTTATTTATAGAAAATGGTCAGTGATATAGACTCATCCTATATTTTCTATAATAGCAAAAATACACGCGTTATGATTTTTTTTCTTAGCGGGGGGTATCAATTGTGAGCTTGCTCACAGTACCTCTAGTTTTAAATGAATGTGGTCATCTATATAATGACTTGCAAATCTAGTTAGTTTCTCTGCCATCTGAATATATCCATTCAAATTATTACTTCACATAATCCTTGAACCCCCTTCTTCATCTTCTTTCTTTTTGGGCACACTTTCTCAGTTCAATATGCAGGAATATCATGTTTACCCATGATATAAGCAACTTGATGGGGTTTTTTTTCTTTCAGCAATCTTGTAGGTTTTTTTTCTTTGTTTTATCCGAGATTAGATATAGAAGGACAGTATTTTCCAAAAGGATATTCCATTTTGCACATCTCTAAAACAAAAATAGAGAAACACATAATAAAACAAAAACATGTACCTTGAAATGTTATGATCTGAAAATAAATAATAAATATTGTGGAACACATATGAAGATTCCATTTCGTATTCTGATTAGCATTAGCAAAATTAATATCATATTGGTGTGTGAAATTGTTTATTCACATTTCTTGTCACATGTCAGATACGTACTCTGACCGATTGCCAAGTCAATAGCTGCTGTGTTAAATAATATTGCTGCGCAAACAAAAAAAAACCACCCCATATTTTCTCCTGTGCATGTTATAAAAACTTGTCCTTTCATTACATTTTTTTCCCAATTTTTAACATAACAATGTTTTTCAATTAAGAAAATTAAAGAGATGAAGACTTAATTGACCTATCAATGGAAAAAAGATACTCCACCTCAATCCTATCTAAAAAAATTGTAGGAATTTTTCCCAATATTAACCACATGAAAAACTCTATGATTATTGTTGTACTTTCTTTTTGCAAACAATTATTTACGGCACGTTTATGCAAATTAATTGTGCAAGTAATAAATATCTGATATTAAATAATATTAATGTAAGAATGTTCTCTCTCTCTCTCTCTCTCTCTCTCGTTGTTATCACTTTCACTCTCTACTAAGCATGCTATTTACCTGACCCTCTTGAACTACCCATTTGTCAAGAAATAACATGTCTTCTGTCGTCATCAAGTGAACACTTCTTGCTTTTTTCTTTAAAGACTGGGTGTGTACATCAGTACCCATAGTTTGTTGGCCGACTTGTTGAAATTCGTCTGGTAACAGTAATTCATCTCAGCTACAATAAAAGGTTCGGGATGCTTGCTATTATTGTCGACCCGATTTAAATTCCAATTGAATTTGAGAGACAACTTCAACAAAACACCGAAAAACAATCTCCTCTGGCAGCATGCTGTGCACAGACGTTAGCGGCGGCCATCTTTGTTTACACTGGTTTTGAAATATACCCGCTCTAAATATTTTTATCCCCTCGCGAAACTTGTTGCGAAGGGGATATAGCATCGCTAACGTGCGTGGGTGTGTTCGTATGTGTGTTTGAATGTGTGTATGTATGTATGTGTGTGTGTGTGCACTACATTTAAATTTTCTAGTAAATTAATAAAAAGACCTTCCAATATAATTTCTTCAACCTTTGCACAAATATGCCTCATTGTAAAAGATGAAAACAAATGCAATGTCATATTAATTGGTCAAATTTTTATGCAAAAACTTAGATAAAATTACACCATTGTAAAGGGGGGGGCATACATTATGACAAAATTCGTTCAAAACTAACAAGAATAGAATTCCTTGGTCCCCCGCCAGTCAAGCAGTATACTAGTATCGACCAAGGCTGATTTAGGTACTTGACCAAGGTATTAGTGGTATAAACATTTGGTATAAATTTCATGTAAATCCGTCAAAATTTGTAGGCATGAGAGCGCTTAGAAAGTCAATTTTTGGATAAAACGGAGTCATTATTGTCGTCAAAGTTCCTTTACTCCAACAAAAAGTATCAACCAATGTTGATTTTCGAACTTGACCAAAGTTTTAGTGGTATAAACATTTGGTATAAATTAAATGAAAATCCGTCTAATTTTGTAGTCATGAGAGCGCTTACAAGGTCAATTTTTGGATAAAACGGAGACATTATTGTGGTCAAAGTCCCATAACTCCAACAAAAAGAATCGACCAATGCTGATTTTCGAACTTGACCAAAGTATTATTAATATAAACATTTTGTATAAATTTAATGAAAATCCGTCAAAATTTGTAGGCATGGGAGCGCTTACAAAAAAGTGTGACGTACGGACACACAGACGCACGGACGGACGCCCGGCATTTCTTTGTCCCCGCTCCGCGTTGCGGCGGGGGACAAAAAATATTCATCATAGATTGCACACTTCTGTAAAATAACAAATAAAAAATGCACGTGCCTTTCCAAACCATTAATACTATTACAAATTATTATTTCATTAAATCAATGTCATAATCAATTTTGTATACGAGTTATCAATCGAAATTTCTGAGTAAGAGTTATCAATCTTCCGATTCACTTCTTTGAAACCAAAGAGAAAGTAAGCAGTTCAAATCAACAACTTGATATTTTTTGGATTTAGATCTAGTACAGGTAAAGAAAATGTAGTTTTTGCAGTATGGAAGGTTAGTAGAATGTTGTCTTCTCATTAACATAACTATATATTGCTAAATAATGCATCCCTACACACAATAACTCATGTCGCGAGGGGATGCTCCGCTTAACGGTGCCCTTGTTTTAAAATATATTTCAGCGTAAGAAAAAAATTATGTTTATCATAAACAGTTAAACTGAATTTATATGAATTTTTTATAGTTGAAAACTTATTGCTTTTATTTTTTTACTTAAGTTTTTAAGCCTCCAAATTTTCATTTATCAAAGGAGGCAACTGAAATTATCAAAGATTGATAAAATATACTTGTCTACAATTTTTTAACGCAAACTTTTCCTACTCATTTTATCAATAATTAGTCAAAATATTTTTTTCAATCATAAAAATACAAATCCTCACCAATAACAATGTATTGGATTTTAAAGTTCACAGTTTGGTACATGGTTTCAATGATTTATATACGAGAATGAAATACTTATCTTCCCGTCCGAATAACTACTTAAATTATTTTTACAAACAAATCATCATTATTGTGGGTCAAAAGATAATACAAAGAAACTATTTTAAAGGGAAAACAATAAATTCGTGAAAATCGATGTGCGACATTTTCTTATCTATTCGCCTGATGTTTGCTTGGACAGCCTCTTAAATGCAAACAAATTACGAGATTTCGATAAACAGACCTGCATATTAGCAAATCAAACATATTGATTTCAGTCATAATTTCTTCAAAATGTGTGATGTGTTTTGCGATGTTTCTGTTTTATGATGAGCATTAAACTACTTCTTCGGAGAGATTGGTTTTTGTAGGTAATAATACCTTTAAGTAAAATAGCTGTAGCCCAGGTGCGCAGAGATAGCCTCTCTAAAATTAATGCTAACTTCCTCAATATTTCCTAATTATTTAAATGACATAGTTAAACGTTGATTAAAACATTTATTCGAAATGTATTACCGTGTAACGGGTATTTTCTGCGGTTGCTTATTTTCTGCGGTATTTTGCGGATAAAAAAAATCTGCAACAATTCAAAACGCAAAATATTCTTTTAAAAAAATCACTAATTTTGACACTAATTAAAATACAAGCTATAATTTTCAAACGTGATCAGTCCGTAATTAGGGGGCTCTGCGTCGTATTTCACACCTAATTATCTCATTTTACCTGTGCGATATCAATTATAGCTGAACAGATATAAGGACTGTGTGTTTAGTCGAGTATGAAATAAATACGATCTGAGAAAAGTTCACAAGCAAATGTAAAGCGCGGAAGTATTCTTCCAAATCCTAACGGACAGTTATCGGCAAGTTTATCCCCTAGATCGATCCAAGAGTGTAACACAAGAGTGTCTGAAGTTATGGATAAATCTACAACACCAAATTCGAGCAAAAAACGTGGTTCATATTCGACCTATTCACCCAGGAACCGAGCCATAATCGGGAACTTCGCCGCTGAACATGGACCTCCCGCAGCTATGAGAAAATTCAAAGCCGATTATCCAGAATTAAGAGTCCAGGACAAGTTATTTTAGAGATTCATATAAACGAGAGCTTACAAACAGAAAAAGAACATTATACTTTGATTGTTCTGAAGAGTGCCAAATCACAGAAATTCAAACTAAAAAATGCGGCCGTAAAACTCTATTGTCAGATGATATGGATCATCAAGTTCAGATTTATATTACTAACTTGCGAAAATCTGGGGGGGGGGGGGGGGTAGTGAACACGGCAATAGTGGGTATGGGCATAGTAATGTCTAAGGACAAGCAACTCTCTCGGAGAATGGGGGCCCAATTACCCTTACAAAGACTTGGGCCTATTCTTTTTTACAACGAATGAACTTTGTTAAACGCCGCGGAAGCTGTACTACTAAAACACACATTCCTGATGAAAAGTTTGACGCAATAAAAACAGAATTTTTAAACAAAATTAAAACTGCCGTCACAGAAAATGACATTCCACCTGATCTTATTTATAACTGGGACCACACCGGCCTACACTACGTCCCTGTGTCAAACTGGACCATGGAAGTTCAGGGTTCTCAGAAGATCCCGATTCTTGGGTTAGACGACAAGCGCCAGATAACGGCAGTTTTTGCAGGTTTGTTTTGTTTTATCGGTTAATAATACCATGTAAGTGTTGTTCTTACAGCTCCGCTGCCATATCAATGCACTCAAAGATTAGCTACGTAATTAATGACTGTATGATATAAAAAGAAAAGTGTCTTGATAATGTTTACTAACGAAAAATGTAGTAAGCCATGGTTTAATCGGGTTTGTAAAACAGCAAGAAGGAAATATCATTTAGCAAAACGAGTATATAATAGAAATAAATCAACAGATATTAAAGATAATTTGAAGGTACTAAGTAAGCAATACAAGAGAACAATGAATTATTGAATCAAAGGTTATAAGAAATACATTATTAAGAAACTTGTCATCTTGCGTTCTACTACATGTAACCCGAAAGACTACTGGAAAATTTATTACATGGTTCAAGACGGGATGAAAAATGTGCTGTTAGCATTGACGATATGTTTCAATTTTTAAATGATATGAATGAGGGTTGTGAGAACGGTGAATCTAATATTATAACCCTGATTTAATTGCAAGTGCTTTCACCGATACATGTATGTATGACGATATTTTTAACGGTGAAATTTCAGATGAAGAAATTGTTGCGGCAGTTAAGAAACTTAAAAATAGTAAAGCCGCTGGGTATGATCTTATTGTAAATGAACACATTTTATCTACTCTGTCTATTTTTCTACCAGTGTATAAGAAGTTTTTTTAATATTATTTTCTGTAGTGGGTTCGTTCCAGATGAGTGGCTAATCGGTATTATCAAACCAATTTATAAAAATAAGGGGGATCCTACTCAGCCGGAAAATTACCGCCCGATATCTCTTTTAAGTTGTCTAGGTAAATTTTTCACTAGTATTTTGGCCAATCGTCTGGAAGCATACGCCACTGAGACAACTCTTATTTATGAAAACCAAGCTGGGTTTAGAAAAAAAACTACTCAACTTTAGATCATATTTTGACATTACAATTTATCTGTGATATTTTCATGAAAAGAAAAAAAGAAATTATTTTGTGCTTTCATCGATTTTTAACAGGTGCTTGATACTGTATGGAGGACAGGCCTGTGGACTAAACTTATTTTGAATGGAACTAACGGGAAATGCTTTAGATATATTAAAACATGTACATGTGTATAAAGTCACTATTAAAATTAAATGGTATTGCCTCTAATTTTCTGAAATGTAATGTAGGTGTTAGACAAGGAGAAAACATTTCTCTTTTCTTATTTTCTTTGTACATTGATGACCTAGAAAACTTTTTTTTTGGAAAATAATATTGTTGGTTTACAAAGTATAAGTAATGAAATCGAAAATCGAGTTATTATTACATTTGAAACTACTTATGTTATTTTACGCTGACGATACCGTCATAATGGCGGAATCTACGGAAGACCTTTAAAATACCCTCAACGAATTTTACAAAGGGTTTGAGAAAAGCGGGATCGCTGAGGTCGTCGGCTACAAGTTTCCATCATTTGAACAGTGGTCTACATGTATAGTGTCCGTTGATTATATTTACATTGTGCATAAAAATGATCTCCTTTTAAATGGAGTTATCTACTGAAGTATTTGTATCTTGTCATTTTAATAGTTATAAAAGAAATTTGCATGCTTGTATGAATACTAATATTTTACAATAGTATTTTGTATTAATACGGAAATAAAAACGCTACAATAGTGTAAGTTTGGTTCTCTAGTTTACGTTCCCTAAGGCAAATCCGGTAAACATATGTATTTTTTTTTGCTGTCTAATGTAACCGCAGAAATTGAAAACGCAGAATATAATTTGATACTTTTTAGGGGTTATACCGCAAAAGTTTCAAGCCGCAGAAAATACCCGTTATATGGTATTCTCTTGGGATTGTTGTCTTATTGTTACGGTAAAGTATGAAATGCATTACTTTCGTTTAAGATACTAATGACCGATTTTTTAACAGGTCAGAAATTTGGTTATGTTGCCAATATTCAGTAAAATCAAAATGATACCACTTATCTTATCGCGAAAAAGTATATCCATAACATTGTGTCACGTGCCCCTAACCTCACTTTTTTATGATACGGCTGATAGCCTCACATAGAGTTAATATTGAATACTCTCAAAAAAGTGTGATAATAATTGTGTACATAAATTATTCTGTCAGAATAATTCGTTAATAAGAGATATCTGCATATATAAAAGGGGTACATGACGATTTCGGGTATATTATTAAAATATCACACAAGAAAACTATTAATCACACTTCGTAGTTGTACCACTAATGCTTAAATTACATGCACGTATTCTAGAAATTTTTAAAATAACAACAACAACAACAAATACCAAGTAAGATGGATAGGAAGAATAAGTCAATGCATAAATCATATTATTATTTCAATAAGGATGTTCTACTCGCTTTTATTTCTTTAATGCTACTGAACAATGATCATTGCCTAAGGCTCAAGTAAGATTGTCTAATGCCTGCCGGTAACGTATGCAAAATGAGCGTCGTCATAAATTCACATTTTCATTTTTTCTTCAGAAAAAGGGCATCGTTTCAAAAAGTTTTTTAAAGTTTGTTTCAATGAAGGATCATAATTTCTTCAAAAAGGAATTAATACTCAACAGCCATAATAGACTGTTGTGTTTAAATTTTAACACTAGTATTCTGATATATAGTAAATGTTATTTTAAGCAACTCATAATTTTCAGGGGTTATGAAATGCCTTACAAAATGCTCAAAATTCATTACAAAAAAACGAAATATCACATATAGAATTCATTAGAATAACCTTAAATACTATAATTTGTGAAAATAATATATAGATATATACCAAACTCATTGCTTAGTATTGCTTTCACTCCCGTTGGTCAAAATGACACAGGTGTAAATAATTATATACAGAAAAAATAATAATGTTGGGAGATTTTAATTACATATTTTAAGTTTGCAATATGCATCCAATTTTGTTTTAGTTTAGCGATACTTATTAAATATTGTTTTGTTTTGTTTTTTGAGTTGATTTTAATCATCTCTCCTATGCAGTTACTCAGGCAAACCGAAAGTGAAACAGTGTTTCGACCTTGGCACAAACAACACCGCTGACAACATTTCGTTCTAATCAATAAAATCGATGTGATGAGTTCTTAAGCATTGTTCTCCAAGGAAACTCATTTATAGATACCTTGTAAATAGTCAGATTTTACATGGTACGAACAATTTAGATATCTTTTGAAGTCGTTTATTTTATGTATTCCTACGCCAGAGTTAAATATAGTCTCCTTCAACAAGACGCTCAACTGTCTCCGTAAATCTCCGACAAGCTTAGAGTCTACAGATGGGAATTTCCTGAAGAAACTCGAAAACTATTTATAGTGCCAGATGCAATGAAGGGCGAAGTAATGGAATTTGCTCACTGCTCACCATTATCAGGGCACCCTGGTATAAAAAGGACCATAAAGCGCCTTCGACAATCCTTCTACTGGTATAACATGATAGATTATGTGACAACTTTTGTAGGTGCATGTGAAAAGTGTGCACTAAGCAAAACGGCTAACAAAGTAAACAAGTCTTCGATGCAACAGTATTGTGCAGGATCACCGATGGACAGAATACAGCTAGATATATTAGGACCATTCCCCATATCCAAACAAGGAAATAAATACATTCTTGTACTAGTTGATCAGTTCTCTAAATGGACAGAGTGTTATCCACTACCTGACCAAACTGCATAGTCCATAGCCAGTGTTCTAGTGAAGGACTTCATTGGTCATTTTGGAGTACCCCTAGAACTCCACACAGACCAAGGACGGAATTTTGATGGTGAATTGATGAAACGACTAGCAGAGTTTATGGGCTGGGCAAAGACAAGAACAACTCCATACCATCCCTCCTCAAATGGGTTGGTAGAGAGATTTAATAGGACTCTTCTCCAAATGATGCGATGCTTTGTCAGCCAGAATCAACTTGATTGGGACGAACATATCCCTCTGCTTGCTGGAGCATACAGAAGTACTCCTCACACCAGCACTGGCCTTACACCTAACAGACTTATGTTGGGTCGTGAGGTTCATCTTCCACAAGAGGTAATGTTTGGTTGAAACCCAGTAGAGGAAGATGAAATTCCCTTCATAGATAAACTGCGATCGTCTATGAAAAAATGTGAGAATATAGCTCGGGAAAACTTGAAAAGTGCATCAAGAGGTCAAAAACGCTTACATGACTTGCGTACACACGAGAAGTCGTACAATCCTAGTGATCTAGTATACATTAAAGATGATGCTAAGAATGTTGGAAAGAGCCCAAAGTTACAGCCATTGTGGAAGGGTCCATCAGTTGTTGCCAAAAACCTTGGCCCAGTATTATATGAAGTCATTACAAAGAAAGGCTCTACAATACTACATCATGATCGTCTCAAGCCCTGCCTTCTAGAAACAGTGCCTAGGTGGATTTCGAAAGCTGGAAGACAGCTTCAGTACTGTATGGAGTTTGATGAGAGAAGGGAGCAGGCAATCCAACTAAAGGACCTTGAAAATCAAGGTGAGGAAAACACCCAAAGTAAAAACACAGAGGTCAAGGTCATACCAAAACTACCCGATGTTGGCGAGGACATGAATTTAAAAGACGATTCTGCAGGGGAGTGTCGAGACACTAATTTTGAGGATGACTGTACGATCACGAATACGACAACTAGGCGTGGAAGAAAGATTAAACCTCCATCCAGATATGCGTCTTAAAATGACATTATTATTTGAACATTTAAATTGTGTTTATTTTAGCTGATGATGATGTATGATTATCCTCGAACAAATGATTAATTTTCATTTCAGAACACTTTTGTTGTGTGACATTTTCCTTAGAAAAAGGGGAGTAGTGTAGTGCATGTATTGTAAATTGTGTCGGGCTCGAACTTCGGGTTCGGCGTACTGTTTATCTGTCGGTTCTAAATAAAGATTTGAAAGTCTCGGACGTGCTTTTTGTCCCCGCGGCTTTGTGGTGCAATTGGACCCACACCACACCCTGTACACAGCACCACAATATCATAAAAATGTGCGTAATTCAAATACTTATAGGAATTACTTGCCATGAAAAATAAGATATCGTTGATTTTAAAATAAATAACAATCGCTAAAATCAACTCCCGTCAGTACTTTTGTACTTTGATTGTTATTGGGGTTATCTAAACAATTTTAAACTTTATGTTATTTATCATTAAAAGTTATTGTACCAAATGAACCTGTGTCTAAAAACTCCCAAAACTTACAGAGCTATTGTACATCGCTTATCGTTACTCCTCTGAAACGACAAACGATAGAGATTTAAAATTTTAAACAATGTTTTCAGAACCGTTAAAAGATTTCTTTAGCAGTAACAATCCCAGAAAGTAATGAAAAATCCCTAAATCACTTTCTAACTTCCTTACTTTCGATCACAGAGAATTCAGACAACTTGGGAAGGGAGCGTCTACTTTGTCCAAACAAAATGACCATAAAGGTCAAGGTCATTTGAGAATATATTAGTTTATAAGGTTTCATATCTCTTTGGTTTTGGACGGAACAGAAAAAAAAACCTTTTTTTGGATGTAGTAGGATTACAGGATATTTTAAAAGATGCTACCTTGAAATAATTACAAAGTAATTGTCCTTTGAGTAGGAAATGCTTGTTATCACTACTCCTCTGAAACCAATAGAGATAGTGACTTTAAACGTTAACAAATGTTTTAGTACATTTAGAGGGTTCTACAATCTATTCGTACCGAAAGAGTCCGAGGCCTCCTTCTAGTAGTTATACCCCCTGAAAGTATCAAAATTTCAATTCAATCGAATCCATTTTTTTACTCTCTATCATAGAGACTTTTGACCACTTGTGATGGATAGGATGGCAGCATTTACATTGGTTGATAAAAACATAAGGGTAACATAGTCAAAGTCCTTTCAAAATATGTTAATTATTGAATTGTCATACTTTTTGAAATACATAGTTGGAATAGCTCCTGGATTGCTCAATAATGTACATGTATACAATCTAGTCAGCCAGGTATTACATCAAGGACATGTGCTTACTGAAGTATAAATTGTTTTTACAGTCACACAATTCATATTGTACAAACACGGCTAGTCTCTAGATCACTTTCTTCTTTTGTTAGGTTTTCTATTGATAGGCTTTTGTGAAGAATAATCACCTGGCGAGCACATTTGTTTTGGCTAGTGTAAGTGAAGAACAAATTCGGAAATTTAATTTAAAAGACATTTCGACAAAAAACAGGGAATTCTTAAAGCAATGGCTGAAAATTTTAAAATATCTAAAGAAAATCAGGGCTGTTTTTCTGAATTTTTAGTTCAACATATATCAGAGGTATAATGATTTTCTCAGCTGTAACTGTTTAGTTAGTTCAAAGTACAGAAGAATGTTTAATGGTGTAAAGTAATACAACAGGGTCCAAATGTTTACTAGATATTCCTGGTTTTACTGTTTCTATACTTGAGTAATCACATAACATATTTCAGAACTTGATGTCATACTTGGTTGACCTAATTTTACACGCTATAAAGCAAACTAGTCAGTTATTAGGTATTCTGTACGCCACCCTAAACATAAAAAAATAAGGTGGGAAGACCATTACTTGTTCTAGAGAATTAGTCTACTGGTTTAATGTTGTAGTTTCACATATCACTTACTTAATTTGTCATTTATAGATGAATGTAAAATACTTTTGAATAAGCAATGTATATTTTATGCATAGTTTTTATAAATCTGAAATGAAGATTGCAAATGCGCGACGTTGTTAATTCAACAATTTTAACTTTTTGACCAAGTGATTATGGCTATCATACATATGTAGTCTGACTACCAATCCGAAAAACACTGGTATGTACCAAGTAATTGGTTATCAGAAAAGTTCCTTGTTCGAGTTGTGAAACGTAAATTATGTGTTATTACTAAAATGAATGCTACAAGGTAGGAACTAAAATGAATGCTACAAGGTAAGAGTCAAACAACGATAATCCGTCTAAAAAAAAATTCAGGTCTCGTTTTATAGCGATTGGACCTGCTCAAAGCAATACAACTATCCAATTAAAATATATAATATTAATTATATAGCAAAAACACACCTTGTATTACTATTTACGCATGGAAATTATTGGACTTTGATAATTAACAAGCAATGTAGCTAGCCCGATTTCAAAATGAAATCCGTTAACATGAAATATACAGACATATTTAAAAAAAAAAAGGTTATTTTTCTTCCGTCTTAAATTATTTTTTTGATTCAAAATTCAAATATTTACACGTGTATGTAAAATAGTACGATATTTTTTTACAAAATCATAAACGTACGAAATGGCTTTCTAATATTTTGAATAAAGATGCAATTAGTATTTAGGTAATATATCAATGTTTCATATGGTCGTTTGTAATCGTGTACAATGTATAGAAAGATTCTTAACCGATTAATTCTAAATTACGACTTTGGTTAACAGTTGTTTTAAAATAATTTGCCCTTGCTTGTTTTTGGAGGTATATCCTTCTAACTATTATTTGAATCGGTGGAACATTGAGGTAGTAGCAATTTTTTTTTTTCAATACTTGCACAATTTTAATCCTTTTATTGGGAAATTTTTAATTGAAGTGTTGAAGCAAGCGTCAAATTTTACCCTTTTCAAAACTGTTAAATTCCCTACTTTAACTTTCATTTTCAGAGTTTTCTCATTCAGACCCATTTTTCCTGAAAATCGAACCGACTTCAAGTCTAAAAATTTCAACAGAAGAAAGACAATTTGATGAGCTTTCATTTAATAGGCCCCTTGTTGTTGCACGAAAATTAGGGCAGAAGCTAAGAACACTGACGTTAACATTACCGCCTATGGAAAATGGACAATATCTATATAACTATACCTTTGAATGATGGGCACACAGTTCTAATATACACCCCTTAACTGTATCTAAAAAAAAAAAATAATCATTGAATAACGCCATTTCATTGTCAGTTTTGTTTTCTTTAAATTACAACAAATAAAATGATGGAAAATGTTTCACCTTCAAGTATAAGGATGTTGATTTTCTCTTTAATCCCGTCAGATCAAACAATCAAAACAACCTGAACACAATTCTTTAACATGATTAGAGTCTTGTACAAATGCATACCTTCCTTATGACGCCATTTCGTTACTTATCAAATTTGTTATCTATATCAGGAAGTGGCGTTTTTTTTTCTTTCTTAATAAAATCAACAAATGACACTGCTCATGTTTTGGTTGTCCCGATACCTTACCCGATTATGTAACACATGAATATAGATGTTTCTTTAAAACAAACAAACAAACAAGCAAACAAGTTAAAAACTTGCGTAAGACACTTCATGGTTTGTTATTGTCATATTTTTCATTGTAATCTTTTAATATGTTTATTCAAAATTATTCATGGCTTGGTGATAAACTGGGTTTATTTCGTTATCCAATTATTTGCTATAATTTTTCCGTCGTAATAAGGAAAAAAATGTTCTTCTCTATTTAAAAAAAAAAGAGGAAAAAAACCCTTCCGCAAAACACTTCACAATAGTGTAAGCTTTTAAACTGTTTATTCAAAATTATTCATAGCTGGATGATGAAGTGGCCTAAATTCCAATTATTTGACATACACTTTCGGTCGTAAAAAGAAAATAAATTTGTTTCTTTCTATTTACAAAAAATATAGACATATAAGCCTGCACGTGTTTACCAGCTACCTTGAAATAATTACAAAGTAATTGTCCTTTGAGTAGGAAATGCTTGTTATCGCTACTCCTCTGAAACCATTAGAGATAGTCACTTTAAACGTTAAGAAATGTTTCAGTACATTTAGAGGGTTCTACAATCTATTCGTACCGAAAGAGTCTGAGGCCTCCTTCTAGTAGTTATACCCCCTGAAAGTATCAACATTTCAATTCAATCGAATCCATTTTTTTACTCTCTATCATAGAGACTTTTGACCACTTGTGATGGATAGGATGGCAGCATTTACATTGGTTGATAAAAACATAAAGGTAACAAAGTCAAAGTCCTTTCAAAATATGTTAGTTGTTGAATTGTCATACTTTTTGAAATACAGAGTTGAAATAGCTGCTGGATTGCTCAATAATGTACATGTATACAATCTAGTCAGCCAGGTATTACATCAAGGACATGTGCTTACTGAAGTATAAATTGTTTTTACAGTCACACAATTCATATTGTACAAACACGGCTAGTCTCTTGATCACTTTCTTCTTTTGTTAGGTTTTCTATTGATAGGCTTTTGTGAAGAATAATCACCTGGCGAGCACATTTGTTTTGGCCAGTGTAAGTGAAGAACAAATTCGGAAATTTAATTTAAATTTAGACATTTCGACAAAAATCAGGGAATTCTTAAAGCAATGGCTGAAAATTTTAAAATATCTAAAGAAAATCAGGGATGTTTTTCTGAATTTTTAGTTCAACATATATCAGAGGTATAATGATTTTCTCAGCTGTAACTGTTTAGTTAGTTCAAAGTACAGAAGAATGTTTAATGGTGTAAAGTAATACAACAGGGTCCAAATGTTTACTAGATATTCCTGGTTTTACTGTTTCTATACTTGAGTAATCACATAACATATTTCAGAACTTGATGTCATACTTGGTTGACCTAATTTTACACGCTATAAAGCAAACTAGTCAGTTATTAGGTATTCTGTACGCCACCCTAAACATAAAAAAAATAAGGTGGGAAGACCATTACTTGTTCTAGAGAATTAGTCTACTGGTTTAATGTTGTAGTTTCACATATCACTTACTTGATTTGTCATTTATAGATGAATGTAAAATACTTTTGAATAAGCAATGTATATTTTATGCATAGTTTTTATAAATCTGAAATGAAGATTGCAAATGCGCGACGTTGTTAATTCAACAATTTTAACTTTTTGACCAAGTGATTATGGCTATCATACATATGTAGTCTGACTACCAATCCGAAAAACACTGGTATGTACCAAGTAATTGGTTATCAGAAAAGTTCCTTGTTCGAGTTGTGAAACGTAAATTATGTGTTATTACTAAAATGAATGCTACAAGGTAGGAACTAAAATGAATGCTACAAGGTAAGAGTCAAACAACGATAATCCGTCTAAAAAAAAATTTCAGGTCTCGTTTTATAGCGATTGGACCTGCTCAAAGCAATACAACTATCCAATTAAAATATATAATATTAATTATATAGCAAAAACACACCTTGTATAACTATTTACGCATGGAAATTATTGGACTTTGAAAATTAACAAGCAATGTAGTTAGCCCGATTTCAAAATGAAATCCGTTAACATGAAATATACAGACATATTTAAAAAAAAAAAGGTTATTTTTCTTCCGTCTTAAATTATTTTTTTGATTCAAAATTCAAATATTTACACGTGTATGTAAAATAGTACGATATTTTTTTACAAAATCATAAACGTACGAAATGGCTTTCTAATATTTTGAATAAAGATGCAATTAGTATATAGGTAATATATCAATGTTTCATATGGTCGTTTGTAATCGTGTACAATGTATAGAAAGATTCTTAACCGATTAATTCTAAATTACGACTTTGGTTAAACGTTGTTTTAAAATAATTTGCCTTTGCTTGTTTTTGGAGGTATATCCTTCTAACTATTATTTGAATCGGTGGAACATTGAGGTAGTAGCAATTTTTTTTTCAATACTTGCACAATTTCAATCCTTTTATTGGGAAATTTTTAATTGAAGTGTTGAAGCAAGCGTCAAATTTTACCCTTTTCAAAACTGTTAAATTCCCTACTTTAACTTTCATTTTCAGAGTTTTCTCATTCAGACCCATTTTTCCTGAAAAACGAACCGACTTCAAGTCTAAAAATTTCAACAGAAGAAAGATAATTTGATGAGCTTTCATTTAATAGGCCCCTTGTTGTTGCATGAACATTAGGGCAGAAGTTAAGAACACTGACGTTAACATTACCGCCTATGGAAAATGGACAATATCTATATAACTATACCTTTGAATGATGGGCACACAGTTCTAATATACACCCCTTAACTGTGTCTAAAAAAAATATAATCATTGAATAACGCCATTTCATTGTCAGTTTTGTTTTCTTTAAATTACAACAAATAAAATGATGGAAAATGTTTCACCTTCAAGTATAAGGATGTTGATTTTCTCTTTAATCCCGTCAGATCAAACAATCAAAACAACCTGAACACAATTCTTTAACATGATTAGAGTCTTGTACAAATGCATACCTTCCTTATGACGCCATTTCGTTACTTATCAAATTTGTTATCTATATCAGGAAGTGGCGTTTTTTTTTCTTTCTTAATAAAATAAACAAATGACACTGCTCATGTTTTGGTTGTCCCGATACCTTACCTGATTATGTAACACATGAATATAGATGTTTCTTTAAAACAAACAAACAAACAAGCAAACAAGTTAAAAACTTGCGTAAGACACTTCATGGTTTGTTATTGTCATATTTTTCATTGTAATCTTTTAATATGTTTATTCAAAATTATTCATGGCTTGGTGATAAACTGGGTTTATTTCGTTATCCAATTATTTGCTATAATTTTTCCGTCGTAATAAGGAAAAAAATGTTCTTCTCTATTTAAAAAAAAAAGAGGAAAAAAACCCTTCCGCAAAACACTTCACAATAGTGTAAGCTTTTAAACTGTTTATTCAAAATTATTCATAGCTGGATGATGAAGTGGCCTAAATTCCAATTATTTGACATACACTTTCGGTCGTAAAAAGAAAATAAATTTGTTTCTTTCTATTTACAAAAAATATAGACATATAAGCCTGCACGTGTTTACCAGCTACCTTGAAATAATTACAAAGTAATTGTCCTTTGAGTAGGAAATGCTTGTTATCGCTACTCCTCTGAAACCATTAGAGATAGTCACTTTAAACGTTAAGAAATGTTTCAGTACATTTAGAGGGTTCTACAATCTATTCGTACCGAAAGAGTCTGAGGCCTCCTTCTAGTAGTTATACCCCCTGAAAGTATCAAAATTTCAATTCAATCGAATCCATTTTTTTACTCTCTATCATAGAGACTTTTGACCACTTGTGATGGATAGGATGGCAGCATTTACATTGGTTGATAAAAACATAAAGGTAACAGAGTCAAAGTCCTTTCAAAATATGTTAGTTGTTGAATTGTCATACTTTTTGAAATACAGAGTTGAAATAGCTGCTGGATTGCTCAATAATGTACATGTATACAATCTAGTCAGCCAGGTATTACATCAAGGACATGTGCTTACTGAAGTATAAATTGTTTTTACAGTCACACAATTCATATTGTACAAACACGGCTAGTCTCTTGATCACTTTCTTCTTTTGTTAGGTTTTCTATTGATAGGCTTTTGTGAAGAATAATCACCTGGCGAGCACATTTGTTTTGGCCAGTGTAAGTGAAGAACAAATTCGGAAATTTAATTTAAATTTAGACATTTCGACAAAAAACAGGGAATTCTTAAAGCAATGGCTGAAAATTTTAAAATATCTAAAGAAAATCAGGGATGTTTTTCTGAATTTTTAGTTCAACATATATCAGAGGTATAATGATTTTCTCAGCTGTAACTGTTTTGTTAGTTCAAAGTACAGAAGAATGTTTAATGGTGTAAAGTAATACAACAGGGTCCAAATGTTTACTAGATATTCCTGGTTTTACTGTTTCTATACTTGAGTAATCACATAACATATTTCAGAACTTGATGTCATACTTGGTTGACCTAATTTTACACGCTATTAAGAAAGCTAGTCAGTTATTAGGTATTCTGTACCGCACCGTAAACATTAAAAAAAAAAGCAGCAGCACTTTTTAATAAAATAAACATTTCCTTACTTTATATCCAAAACATCGAAATGATCTGTTAAATGTATGCCCTTGTAAAAAGCAGATTAAATTAGGCTTCCCAGTGTCAAATACATCAAACTAAAACACACTAGAATAAAAATAATACACGTTTTAAAAATAACTTCATTTCGAATCAAAAAAGCAGAATAGATAAGATTTAATGGTATAATTATTGTTTTAAGATCACAAAGTTAACCTTAACAGTGCTGCGTAGTGTCCCTTTACTTTTTGTTTCTAAATCACAATGTCCCATTCATTTACTTTACGTTAACTAAGTTAATCTTAGATTTCTTTCCCCATCACTGTCCGTGTAACTTTTCCGTGATAACGAGTAGCGTTTTTTAAATCGAACGTTTGTTGGCATGATTTGACAAACATCATAGTAAACTTTTATAAAATTCTTAAAAGAACACAATTATCAACACCATGTTTATTCCTACTGATTATGATAAAACTTTTCATGGTTTTTTTTCTAAAATAAATAAAATCACTTGTAAATATGTGTTAACAATATAAAACAATCTATAAAGACATAAGAGTGTCTATAAAATGAATTCACCATACAGTAAAGCTCTGATTGGGTGAGTGAAAAGATACCGTAACACTGATAGAACTGGATTTAATAAATTTTTGCAAGTTCCCTAGTGTATCTAAATTTTCATTAACTCACGTTAATAATGATAAATTGACGCGTTGAAGAGCTAATGAATTAGTGTTCTTATGCATATGTGTGTTTATACTTTTGAAAAATTACGCACTGAAATTTTTTTTAAAGCGAGTTTAATTTGGACAAAATCAACGCACTTTGATTTTTTTTAGAATACGTTAAATTACAAACCAAGTTAACCCACTTTGAAAAAAAAAAATCTTCAAAGTTATGAATGTACATCAACATTTTTATTATTGAGACTCTTAACGCACAGTGAAAAAACATTTTTATATCACAAATTCTGGAACTGAATATCTAATTTGTGGATAGTATGATGATTTGTTAACACTCGTGAATCTAATTTAACGTATTAAGAACGGGGATAGAGTGAGGGTTTACCAAAAATACAGGTCAAATACCAGTGCATCATTTAATTGATTAAAAGAAGAAGGTCCCCTTCCCCTCATTTTTTCTTCCAAAATACTAGTATATAATATTCAGCAACTTTGGGTAAACAATTAAGATTTGAAAAAGAAATAAGGTCTGTGTAAGTACATGCTATACTATTGAAATACGAGCTGGTCGAACAATAATTTTTTCCATTGGTATGTTAAAGAATCTCAGTAACCCTCTTTTTATATTCTAATTAAATAAATCACTTCAAAGAGATAATATTAACAATAACGAACATTAAATTATTATAAACTTAAAAACAAGCAATAGCATGTAGGTCAATTTTCTCGCACTTATCTTCTAAAAGATCATATTGTTTTTGATAAACAGAACTAAGGTATCCTTTTTTCTCATCATCATATTTGCAATAAGTCAGTTGAAATATATTATACATTGATCTCAATTTGTCATACACACACACACACACACACACACACACACACACACACACACACATATATATATATATATATATAT
>VIAA01000202.1:0-59318 GCA_015776775.1 Magallana hongkongensis
TTTCAATTCAGTCGGTTAAGATTTTAACTCACTATTTGTGTTTAATCCATTAAATTCAGTTCAATAGCTCCACATCAGCTGAATCCATTTTGAATATTGTTGCTGTTGTTGTTTTTTGTATTCCTACGCGCCGCTTCATTTACATTATTTAGATTTTTGATCAATGACACTTCACATTTTTTGATTTGAAAATGTTATATTAAATGATAAGAAATGAAGATAATAATTTTTCTATTGATCGACGTATCAAAGAAAAAATTGACCGGAAAACTTTTTCATCAATGCGCTACGCGCATTGATGAAGTTTTCCGGTCAATTTTTTCTTTGATACGTGGATCAATAGAAAAATTATTATCTTCATTTCTTAAGACCTTTGCTTCATATTTTACGTATTTATTAATTCATTCTGTAGATTTCGTTAAAGCAGCAGCAATTTTAATAAATTTAACATTACCTTAATTTATATCCAAAAAATCGAAATGATCTGTTAAGTGTATGCCCTTGTAAAAAGCAGATTAAGATAGGCTTCCTGATGTCAAACACATGATTTGGTGCAGAGGCTCAATAATCACACGCTCTATCAGTGTACATTTGATGTATGTACTTTAAGCAAGTGCTGTAAAATTTCTTTTATAATACAAATGTGAAACCCACGTGTAAACATTGAATATTGTTTAGGTGACAGCTTTGTAAGCTTGAATATACCCACGACGTTTAGCTAAAAATGCAAAGATTAACTTTTTTCGTCACAAAATCATTGAAAGAGAGAGAGAGAGAGAGAGAGAGAGAGAGAGAGAGAGAGAGAGAGAGAGAGAGAGAGAGAGAGAGAGAGAAAGAGAGAGAGAATAAATTTCTTAGATATCAACAACAGTTTGACATTGCATGAGAAATTTTCTTGATCAACATTTTTAATTTTACCATATTATTATTTCGGTTTTACTCATACACAAACCCATCCTGTATGCAATTATATATTTATGAGTTTTAATAAACGAGAAAAAAGTGATATATCAAAAGGATATAACTAATTTTCCATTAAAAAATATAAACTAAATTAAAACATGTCTCGGTCGTTGTCTTGATTTATCTATAATTGTTTTTATTTTTATGCATAATTGAATTTGTCATCCACATGACAATAAGAAAAGACAAAAAAGAAGTAAACTTAATTTGTTACTTTACCATACTTGTTACCATATATACGTGTCATTTATAGTCAATGAATCAAAGTACTGAAAGTACTGAAAGACGGTGGCGTGAAAAGTTGGGTTGGTTTATCAAGATGCTACTGTTGTCTGATTTCTTTAGGTATGGTAAAACAACAAAATGAAATGAAGAGGCAAATGTTTATTGAACACATAGCTAGGTTTGATAAAAGAGGAAGAACGTTTAAGTAACAATACAGAATCTTGTATATTTGAGAGTATATCAGTTTGGAAAATAGAGATAAACAAAATAATGGAAGTTTATGTATTATGAGATATATATAAAGAATAGTTAACAATATAATGATTTACACAAAGGTTTTTTATTTTGGTTATGTTATTAGAGTGGATTGGGAGAATTAGTTTTTCTAAGATGAACTGAATGTCAACTGGTATATTGACAATGGCAATGAAAATTTGGCACAAATTATTTGGCAGTATGTTCTTTTCATATTAAGAACATGTACACATTTCAAAGAAAGAAATGGATGAATTGTAAAATGGCATGCAGAGATTATAATCTGTAGCGTATTTCGTGATCAAGTTGCAATACATTTCACTTTCAGCAAGATAATTATTGCTTAGATTTTGTGCTGTGTATGTAAACTATAACTAAACTACTAGAATATGCATCAAGTAAGGGTAGTATCAGAAACAAAAAAAGTAAAGTATAAACAAACATGTTCTATATATAAACACACTATATATCTATGTCAAAGAAATAACCATATGTGAATGTCTCTTATAGACTGAACAATTGAGTTATATGGTAATGAAGATGAAAACAACAAAAATACAACTAAAACTAACAATATGCATCAAGTAAGAATATTACTAAAATGGGAAAAGTAAAGTAAAAACCAACATAATTAACAGAAATCAATCTGTATATCCCAAATGAAGATTGGATGAAAGGGTCATATGGTTTTTTGAAACAAAAACAATAAAAGTAGACTAACTATCAAAGTTAACAAAATTAATTAACTTGTATAACCACTGTGTGCATGCAAAGTTAGAAAAGCATGTACCGGTATTTCTGTAAACAGTTGCTGTTTGCATTTGCTCATTAAATATTTACAACCAGAAATTAAACTAGATCTATATACAGTTATGGTGTTTCAGAAAAGGTAAAAATAAGGTAAGTGAAATATTACAAATTTAATAAGCCTGTTTGCAAATGTCAATTTGAAGAGATGTCATGATAGCTAATCAATAATCATACTGACTTTTTTTTATAGTAATTTAACAGTTCTTACAAAAAGTATTTATTTTGATATGGTTCAAATGTAGGAATGTTGGCAAGTGTTTATAACAATTCAAAGGAAATGACTGTTGTGCCGTTGATGACAAGCTTCACAGGGAAGAGAAGTTTGTCAACAATCATATTTTCTAGCTGTTGTAAGTTGAATGTTCCGGCTTCTTCCACATATCTTTGAACTTGGGCACGAACCATGTCCAGATCCACAATAAAGTCTTTATATATGTCATCTTCCTTGACACACATTTCACAGTGGGTGTCCGTCATTGACAGAGCTTCGACATTTCCAGTTACAACCATATCTTTAGGTTGTACAGCCTGAAACAATGAAGTATTCATTCGTTATTATACATAATATGCATAGCTGATATTTTTTGGCATGATTAAAGTACATTATTTTTTTTCCAATCTTGTGTAAATTTACAATAAACTAGTACTATGCTTGGATTTTGAATACATGTAAATGCAGTTGAATGTATCAAGCTATTGTTACCTTGATGGTGGTGTTTCTTGTGGAGTTAAGACTCTTCTTTCTGAGCCATTCAGATACAAGACAATGAGTAACTTCAATATATTGCCCTATCTTCAACTCTTGTTCACTCAGCTCTCTCCAAAGAGTTAGTTCCATTGTCTGTCCATTCTCTTCTAAGGTCAATGCTCTAATCTTAGTGTCCTTCTGGGCAACTTTCACTGTTTTGATTGCTTCATCCTGCAAAGAAAATCAATTGAAAAGTAAACTATAGGGGTATAATTCAATACAAGTACAATTGTTTTTAATTTCATTTGATTATGAATTATAATTAGATGATTTTTAACTTTAATATCAAGTTGAGTTACGTACACGAATAATTTGCCCTTGAACAGTCAGGATTTCTCTAACAGGCGATGACATTGCATCCTTCAAGGTTTTTGTAGGTGATGGTGGCATGATTATGGTAACTGCTTTTTCCTTTAAAGATTCTGGCACTTGTATACAGCTGGTCCTGCCATAATATTTGATTGTTTGGACAGTACAAGTCAACTTCCTTACACAATGAAATTTCTCATTTGTAGGGTCCTTCCGTCTTTGATAGTTGGCATTTTTGCTTCATCACTAAGAGTGACAAGCATGGCGTCAGTTCCATTAGCAACACTAAAGTTCAAAATAGAACCCTTTTCTCCATTTACATTGGTAAAGGTGGCCAGGTTTGATGGCTGTTGCTTTAACCAAAGCATTGGGATATGGAAGGGAATCTCCTGACTTCATTTTTTGCAACTCTGCCAAAGTTTTGTGCAGCATCTGAAATACAGAAATAAATTAAGAGTCTTGAACAATGTCTATAGATACTTAATATAATGGTCTTGTACGATGGTAATAGATTTACAATGTTGAGTATTTTAATATTGCAGACAATTGATTATTATTGTTTCATATTTTGAACTCATTATGCATATTTGTAAGAGGTGAGATTGTTTTAATTATTATGTGTTTTTTTTTAGCTGAAATGCAGTAACGCGTAATATAATAAGTTTTTAAAATGGCAAATACACAACAATGGGTTTATGGTCTGAATAATATGATTCCAGAGTAGCACATGAAATTTCAGCAGAACTATTTAAGTTGGTATATACATGATCTAAACAACTTCCATAGTCAGTTGTAGAACTATGCATTATTTGTCTGATATTTAAATGTTTCAAATTTGAAGAGAGATCTCTTTGGGTAAAATAATCTATGTTTGTATCACCCATAATAAGAAAAGGTTGACTAGTATCTAATAAGTTCAAGACTGAAACCAGAAAACAACAAATATTGGTGATGGTGGCAAACTTTGGGGGACAATATATGAAAATAATTTGAACAAGGTCACTGTTTTTCATAAGTGTTGCCTTTACTGTTTGAATGCCATTTAAAACTGCTTTTGACACATTGATCAGTGGATATTTGGAGTAAATAACTGAACCATAAAATGGCCGCATTGTATGAGAGGATTCTTCTTCATCAAAACGATAAATATGAAAACCTGGTAACAAATAATTTTCACTGTTGTCACTTGCTTTTAATCTGCTTTCTGTAACAGCTACAATATCGCCTGACAGAATGTTTTTTTCCGACAATAAGTCACTTATGTGCAAATGCAACGACCTGCTGTTGTGATATATAATTTTCAAATCTGAGGTTATGTTTTCAAGAATAGGCAGGCAGGTCCACAATGCTGCATGATTTCTCATACGTTCCATTTCACAAACAACATTTCCTGAAACTCCTATTTTTTCTTCATTTAGAGACAAAATGTGCAAATCTTGCAGTTTTCGAACTCTACTTAGACCGACATAATGAATGTGATCTAATTTCCTTTTTCCTAAATCTAGCACAACATTATTTAATGTAGAACCCTGTGCTTTATGTATTGTTTTTGCACATGCTAGTCGCAGTGGAAACTGTCTTCTTGTGACATGACAGGATTTGTGTCTCCCGACTGTGAACTTTTTAGTCACTTCAAGAATGGGTGTCCAATCTTTAGAGATATCTTCAGAATACAGATTACAGTATTTTTGTCGTGCAGAAAATCCTATTACTGGGTCATCAAATAATACCCATACAATACTGCACCTGTTTGAACCTATTACTCTGTAATCTAATTTCTTCACTATGCATGGACTTCCATTTGTTAACCCATCTTGGACATTGATATTGATGCAAACCTCAGCAGGTAAATCGGTCACCAATTGCAATTTTTTACATAGTCCCATGGTTTTAGATGGATCATCAGATACTTGAAGGAGTATTGCATTTTTTATTTCAGAGGACACATCTCCAGTAACAGCATCAAGTGCCGTCACAATACATTTGTCATTTGAATCTGCTTTTTCATATGCTTGACTATTATGAAAATTCACCTTGACATTGGTTGTAAACAAGTGTGGAATTGAATTTAAATTTTGGATTTCTTCTGTGCAGATTCTCGTTCTCAGCACGTTTATATCATTGTCATTGTGCTTTCCTTCTCTTAGTCTATTTAGTAATTCAGCAAAGTTTTTATCTTCTTTTTGCCTCATAATTTCTGTTAATTCAAAGACTCGAAACAAATCAGTCCATAAATTTGTTGCTAATGGTCCATAACCTTCAGTGAGATTTTCAAATATCCAGCCATCAAATACAGGTTTAAGCTGGAATAAATCACCAATAGCTATGATGCTAATACCTCCAAATGGAACACCTTTTGCAAAAATCTCTTGCAGCCTTAAATTAATGTAATTGAACATTTTATTTCCTACCATCGAAACTTCATCAATAAAGACAATTTTCAAGCTGCGAAACTTTACTCTCATATTGTCAAGTTGCTGTACATCAAGAGGTTTGTACTTCAAATTTTGGTTTGCTGGAATGCAGAAAAGAGAATGTATAGTTTGCCCTCCTATGTTGTATGCAGCTTTACCTGTTGGTGCACATAACACCGCCTTAACCTCATCACATTTCTCTGCTACACGTTTGGCATAATAACGAACAATTGCCTGAAATAGGCAGGTTGTTAACAAACTTTTTCCCACACCAGCACCACCTGTTAAGAAGCAATGAATTGGTAGATCATTTGTTTTAATCTTATGAAGTATGTGGTAAAAAAATATTTTCTGATTTTGATTTAAACTTCTTGCAAGGAGTTTATATTCCTTATCACTCAGCATGTTTACTGATATATCATCAGTCTCCACTTGTTTTCTGGCTATGCCTAAATCAAAACCTAAGTCATACTCCATCTGTGCAAATTTTGGGTTAAAACAACCATGATCTAAGCACAAGTTTTCATCTTCTTGAAAGTCAATTTCTTCATTATGTTGTACTTCTGCAGCAACAATATGATCAACATTACTCAATAAATCATTCATATTGTTTTCAACAACGTCAACTATACCCCTGTCTGCTTCATAAGGCAATTTGTTTTTCTTTATTTTTTCCTGTTGCTGATTAAAATGTGATTCAAAAGAGGTATGATTTCCAATTAGATCATTTTCTTCATTTCTCCATGGATAAAACAACATGAGTTGTTCTCGGAAATAGTTTTCTGAATCTTGTTCCTTGTTGTATCGAACATATCTGATGACTTTTTGAGTTTTCCTTAGTTTCAAAATAGAACCATCTTTCATATGGTATTCTTTTTGACTATTTGAATTGTCTTCATCACTAATTGACACATCACTATTGTCTTCATTCATTTCCTCATATTCATCCTCTGGTAACAACTCTTCAATATTGTTCTGTTTTTTGTCTTTAGGAGGTGGCACAACATCAAATTTTGACACAAAATCAGCTAAGCAATAGTTCTGCAGAACACCTGGCCTTCTTTTATAACGTTTTATCCAGTTGTCTGACTCAATATTTGTTGAATTTTCTGGCATATCTTGAAGAACTTCAAGAGACTTCAATAAAAATGTGCGATTTTCTGGATCACATGTATTTATAAACACAACATTTCTACTACTTGATCGTAATGGCATTTGCAAAAGCAAATATGCTGCCTCTTGAGCACATATTTCTACATGTGTGAGGAATTTGTTTCCAATTTGTCTTATTTGCTGCTTTAAAGATAAATTTCCCTTCCTTGCCTCTTCACAAGCATCATGAAGTAAATTAGACATTCCTCTCTGGGACTTCGAAATATACGACACAATATATGCTGCACAAGCATATGCATCAAGAATGAACTGCACATCTATGTTAGCTTCCCATGACCTCAACAATATCTGATTGTATGGGTTTATTCTTATTTCTGCAATGCTGCGACGCAAAAATACCTTCGGAGACTTTAAAGAAGACCGTATTGCCAAAATGTAATCTTCCTTTGTCAAATTTATCATTGTCAAAAATTCATCAAAACTCATTGCATTGCACAATTTAGAATCATTGAGCAGTTCACATATTTTCCTGTAATTTTGCTGTACATCTGCATTCTGTTCAAATTTGTCCTCCTCCAATGGTTCTAAAATGATGGTTTCTGGCATTGGAGGCAAAGGAAAATTAAAACGACAAATATTCTTTCCTGCTTTCTTGCATGTTCTAGCATGCCTGTGTGTTTGATAATTGACAAGTTCCGCAATATTTTCATTTTTGAAACAAGTGGAATGCTCATCAATAAAGTTTTGAATCTCTTCATTAGTTGACTTTCCATACACAGGTGCATTTTCTATCCAAAGAAGCAAATGGATGTGTGGAGATCCCCTTTGCTGAAACTCAACACGAAAGAAATGGTCAACAATTTTTCCTAAAGGACTGCAGTCACCTTTCAAAATTTTGGACATAAATATCTGAAACCTATGGCTAAAATATCTCGAACAAGTTACTGGATCTCTTTTAATGAGTTCACATTTCTCGATCCAAGTCAATTCATCAACATCTGACTCAGTTAGTTCTGCATTGTTCAAACTTTTGCTCAATATCTGAATCAAATTTTTCCATTTTGTTTCTGCAGCTGAGAAAGAACAAAACCATGTTGGAATACCAAGCTGTCTTATCATTGCAAAAACATCTCTTTTTGCACTTTCCCAATATGCTGGTGATCCTCTTAATGTTCTCAAGACTCTATACCCTTCATTTAATTTAACAATGTTATCAAACGAAGTAGGATTCAAAACATGACCAGCTGTTATTTTTTTGCCTTCGCTTTTGCACTTTCGCATTGCAAGTGTCACTTTGTCCTGAATTTGCTTTATCTGTAATTTTTTTAACTTGAAAAAAAGGTTTGGCATTGAACATGCTGCTCGGCGATCTTGGGATCTTAACTCCCATTTGCAAATTGAACTGTAAGTAACTGGCACCGTACGATTTTTGTTAGACATTCTTCTCTGACCACAGTATATAGTTGGAAATGCTAAATATTCTGCATCTGGATCTTGATACAACCCAAGAGGTGTTTGGTTTTCACCTGGTGCAAATGACATTGTCTTATTTAATGATCTTACATCTGCAGGATGCAGCAACGTGTCTGTATTTCCAGTAAGTCTACTTTCAAAATTTGGATCTTCTGTCCATTCATCAACATCATCTTCATCTTGCAAAGAACTGGTCTCATTTTCCAATTCATTTGTATAAGATGTGTTCTCACAACTCGTAGCATTTTCACCTGATTTTTGCTCAGTAGCATAAAACTCTCTCTGTTCTTGTAAAATGTCCCAGTTTTCTCTTATTGATATCCCTTCATTTCGAAACAATTCACTGTTTTCTAAAAGCCACTTGAGTGCATTCATACATTTGTTTGGTCGTATAGCCTCATACAAAACATGGTGCTTATAACTCAACTTTCTTTTTAATTTCACTTGAATTGTTTCAGTTTCAGCTAACGTCCGTGGTAAAGATTTGACAGTAGTGTTGACATCTGAAGGAACATTAACAACATTCCCACGTAAACTCTTTTGTCCTCCTCTTGGTTTTTCCATCAACTGCATAAATGGAATTCTTGGACTAATGAGACGCTCTTCCATTTCAGTAATATTTAATTCGGGAGGTTTCGGGGGAAATTCTAATCCATTCACAACTGCTAAAGCTGGTATTTTACCAAGTTTTAAGTACTTCTTACAAGTATGACAAATCCATTCTGTATCTTTTGCACTTTTGATACCTTGCAAACATTTGTGTGCTATATCTAATGTATACAGAAACTGAGCCTTAGAAACACCATCCCTAAACCAAGTTTGTGTACAGCAAGAGCAAACAAATAATGGACCTTCCTTTACTAATTGTTTAAAATTCATTACTGCAATTTCCTCAGTTTGTTCAAGTCCTTCCCTTAAAGGGGTCACATTAGAACAACTTGAAACATCATTTTCAATCTGGCAATCTGAATTGCTACTTATTTCCTCAACTTCTGGTAAATTTAAACTATCAACATAGTTTTCAATAACAACATTTTGGGTTCCTCTCTTATTCCAAACGTCATTATCCATTTTTTCAGTTTTCCCTTTTTTTCTTAATGATTGATCTTGACATTTAGGATTTCTATTCTCATTATGTTCTGACCAACATCGTTTCCTCGACTGTGTTCTATTTTCTCCTAATGACAAGTCACTTTCACTGCAAATGCGTGTTACAGGTTTTCTTGGTTTGTTGGAAAGAGTCTTAAAACAGAAGGCACTGATTTCATACTGCACATTATCCAAACTAATGCAAGACAAAGACATACACAGATGTCGTAGAAAATTGCAAAGAGCTTGAAAACAGTTGTGTATTGTCATAGTACACTTTCCATCAGGGTCGCAAAGCCCATCATTTCCTCTATTATGAGCATCAAACACAAAAAATCTGTCACCTCTTTGTTTCAAAGCTATTGCTGCTGAATGAAAAATCAGAATACAAGCATCATATTTTGCAAATGACATATTCAAACTGTTTTCTAATGAAAAACCAACCTCTTCTCCCACAGTTTGTGCCATGTTGCCAAAATAAGTCTGTCTGACAAATGATGAAATATATTTATTTCTAAATTCAATGTGATTTGGTAGTTCAGAAGCTAATAAAAATGAGTTTGATTTAATGATTAAATGATACAAAACATCTCCAGTCTCCAAAACTGAATGTAGATCATGTTTTGTGAAAGATGCGTTTTCGTAAAAATGACAAAATAATAGAAACATAAAACTGTTTGTCACACATTGTTTTCCCCTTGAACTGATTGGGAAGATTTCCGCACTTTGAGAATGATCTGCTTGTACAGTTAGTTGTTGTCTTTCCACACTTAAATTTTGTTGTTCGGCCATATTTTAAGAACTGAAATATCAAGTTATCTAAATACTCTGGCTTGAAACTATAATTAATTAAACATATTTTTTTGGACACTCATTGTAGCTCATAATATATGTATTTCTACTTTGAAATTCTAAATCAACTAAACTTTTGAAGTCTACGAGTATCAATTAAAACAGCTTCTTTCAGTTAGTATTTTACGTTCAATACAATGAAAGTGCATACATGTATTAATTAATTTTGATTGTCAAATTGTCGCACTAGAGATGTGTTATGCATGAAATACATAAAGTAGTGTCTCTTCTACTTGGATTCTCAATCTAACTCTCACACAACTTTATCAAATCCAAATGCTATTGTATATGTACTGTCTGTACACAAAAATCTTGTTTTTGTTCAAATGATAACCTTCTGAAGTTCTAATTTCAATCAATATATGTATTCAGTTCTTTATATGCTCATAAATCTTCATTCATATTCGTTCCAATTCACATTTTGCTTGAAGTAAGTTGCTCATATTGTTCTCAAATTATGATAATGTCAGCAAGTTTCTCATTCTATACATATATTCTGAAGTTAGTGCCAGTTTGTGCTCAAAGGAAGTCTCAAAATGATCTCATTTTTCTCTATGAAGTTTCTCATTTTGTTCTCAAATTCTCAAGTTTGTCTCAATCGAAAGTTTCTCATTTTGTTTTCAAATTGATAAGTTGATGTCAATTTTCTCAATAAGTTCTCATATTGTTCTCAAAATCTCAAGTTTACCAACATATATATATATTGAACAATTGTTCAAAAAGTTCTGATTTTCTTCTCAAGAATCAAGATAGTCTTAATTTTAATAATCAATTACAAAACATTTTAGCACCAATAATTTTTTTCAATAAATTTTTATGATTTATTTATTTGAAATTAATGATATACACGTAATATCAAATGAAAAGTTAATGAAGTTTCCAAAACAAATTACAGATTATACTATGGCGAACGAACCCGATACCAATATGGTCGACAGATAGCGTGGGTAAGCTTGTACGCCCTAGATGATGATCAACTAATGACTATCAACAACAACGAAAATATAAAATCATGAATAAACAAATCGAATCTTTTATAATAGCTGGTCTGTCCACACGTCGATCTCTTTACATATACTAGGCTTTATCAAAATAGACAAGAAATCTATTCAGAGAAAAAAATCCAATATGGCCGATTGATAGTAAAAAAACATCAGTAGTCTGAATCCTACTCTACATGACTATCAGACGAGGATAATTAACAATAGATACCTATATATATATTCAAAAGAAAACAAATTATTCACCTCTGATTTGCTTCTCTTTCTCCACGTGGCTTTGTTTATGTTGTCGTTTTCTGACCTCTGGGCTGTTTTCTTCTTTGTGAAAATGTCGAATGTCAGGATATATTCTTACGCATTATTTTCATTTATTAGGAAATGTAAGATGCAAAGATATTTTATACCTGCTTATCAATATTTATAGCAATAACTGTTTGAGATATCTGAAAACAAATATAGACATGTAAATTCAACAAAAACACTACGATATACTTTGAACTACTTTTCTACGCGCAATATTTATAAGGATGTAATACAGCTCTGGTTGAATACCTAACCCGACTCGCTTAGCATCGTTAACTTCATGAATATTCATAAACATTAACTTTCAAGTCTTTTTGTGCAAACCTTTACCATTTATCAAATAACTTAGAAATTTTGTTTACTTTCAGGTTATGAAAGTTGTATAGTATTATATCTCTACCATTCTGATATATCAACTTCTGCGTAAACTTGATTATCACCTCCGCACATTTCTGCCGCTAGGGGTGCCATCATGCATACAAATGAGCTACTCGAGCGACGATATTATACGGTGGCATATATGCCACCGTCTAAAAATTAAATCATTGCAATAAGAACATTTTATAGAGCTCAAAAAGTAAACAATATTAAGAGGGCCATTTAAAAAGTGTTGTCCATAGTGCAATAAAAATATTGACCAAATAATTTTCGTTTATTTGTTTCATTTCTTTAAAGTACTTCCCTTTAACACGTATACATCATTTTTCTGACGAGAAACCCATTTCTAAAATGTTTGTCAAATTTTCTTCTATAGACAGACCCCTCGCAAACTAATGAATTGCTGACTCAAGTGATGATCTAGAGTTGTAGCGTCGTCCAGCTAAATGGCTTTTGGAATTTTGGGAAGACAGGTCACAGAAGGAAATATCTCATAAGTAAGGAGGATGAGGGATTTCAATAACACTCTCTTAATGAGAAAATATGTAACGAGTTTAATTTGTGGGCTGGAGCGTTATAGTGCAACAATGTGAGAGCCTTGATACCAGTTTTTAGACGTTTGTTTTTGTATTGCTAAGTACGCTTTTGCAAAAAAATTTGATGTGTACATCTTTTCTATAACACTCTTTTTCTTTAGAATCTTCTTTTTTTCAATTCCTTCTTGAAGTAGTTTATTTGACTGGGTCACTGTCAATTTGATAGCCTTTAATGATATAATTAATACCCGCCTAGTCCTAAACGACATTAATTTGTCAACCAACCTTACATTTCATTGATTGGATAACTGGGATCAGAAGGTGGTATTTTATTTCCATCACAGCTTTAAAAATTAAATTTGACGGAAATAGAAAATTGATACTAAATAGAGAAGTATCCCTCGAGATGCGCAAAATGTTTTGAAATACAGTAGCGTTTCAGATAAGATATGAGCAATGACAAACATTAGACTTTAACACCAAACACGTCTACTTCACAAAGATTTAGAATAGCGGTTGTCTTGGAGATGTTTACGTATCTTCCCAATGTTGATTTCGGACAGTTGATGACGACTAGCTGTGACAAACTACCAGGACCAGCAAAGAAACCACAGGGAGTGTTTACATCTGATTCTGTCAGTCCTACAGTGACGGAAACATCTCGCAGCCGGTGTGACACATCTAAAATTATAGGACAAATAGCAGGTTTGGATTTTTTTTTAAAGTGTAAGAGTCTGTATTACCTAGTTATACCTACATGTGACACAATACAATCAATAAACTAAATTTTTTTCCAAACATTGCAATTATTGACAATGATCTTGAAGCTTGATAAATATATTTACATGTAATTCTAATCGTTTGAAAACTTGTAATGAACTTATAAGAGAATGATAGCTTTTGAAACGGCACTTAAAGTATTTACAAGAAAAAAAATCAATGAGAAATCGTCTACAACACAACACAGGAGTCGGTTCAGAAAGACAGACAACCATCCACTTAAAACTGACATCATTGCTGTGTTTTACAAGTACTTTGCCTGTATACACTATTGTATAAAATCACCATTTTACGGCATTCCCATTAATTTTAAAAGATGTTGCCTTGTTCGCCTACCTATTTCATTCTCATCCATTCCCCTGTTGAGTATTCTGACAGCAGTGATGTAATATACAGCAAGAAGGTCCACCATCCACCAAGGATTTGTGTCCTCTACATCTGTGTGAGCACACATGTCTTTGGTTTGGTCTGTACCCCTGTTGCCATCCACCGCCCCGTCGGCCACAAATTGTGCATACGTCGAAGATTGTTTTGCTGTCTTATTTATTGCGATGTCAAACAACACTGTCAAATATAAATAAAGGCATAATTTGATTGTTTATTTTGTTAATGACAAATGTAGATATATCGAAGTTAGTTTTATAAATCTGTTATATTAATGCTGGAGCCATGAAGGTTATAAAGGACATGAATATTAAAACTATTTAGATCTCTTTGTAAACCTTACCTTGCAGTGTATAGTGTACCCAGTTATTTTGATGTTGATCTGTAATAGAATCTATGGAGCATCTATCAGAGAACAACTTGCACTGTTTAGTGGCTCCGTTCCAGGAGTACGACCAGCACTGATCCTTGTGTTCTGTACACTTTGTTCCACACGACAGTCTGCTGTTCAAGATGAAGTCCAGAAACGAGGCTGCGTCCCTATAAATCCCATCAAGATATGGACATCTTATAAATTCTCGTCCATAAATCTTTTCAAAGAAAATAGCCAGGAAAAGGAAAATATGTAAAAATCGTTTTGTTTTCAGCATCTCCCTCAACTGCAACACGTCGTACTTAATTCCAAATCTTAAAATATAGCTTAGGACATTTAAAACTAAAGAAATCATCTCTGAATATGAATATGAATATTTATATGGTTTTTTTTATATCGCCATCTTTATCGATTCGCTAGTTATCATCAATCAAACCTCATGAAAGTTAATGAGCTATTCTTTCAAGTAACTGATATTATCATAAAGCCAACACTCCTCATTTTCGGAAAGCATTTTTAAATTGGTTGATGAAGAGACGTTTATGTTTCATCATAACATACTTTTAAGTTGAATCATATCTAAGGGCATAATAATGAAGAAACATTACAATCTATTCATAAATCATTCTAAAAATGCTATTGAAGCGTTGGCTTTAATAGGATTTTAATTACTAACTTTAAGGTATGGTTAATTGAGTTTTGATTAATGATAGATAATAATTGATAGAAATGAAGTTTTATTATTTTGTTTAAAAACTATTTTTTTATGAACATGTTTCAAGTTTTCACCCTAATTATGTTTGGGAACATATCTAACCGTTGTAATACTTTGCAAAAAAGAACTACTATAAGTAAATATATGTCATAAAATGACGCTGTAATAAATCAACAGGTCCAGGAAATACCTTGTTTAGAGGGCTCGATGGTCGTGGCCTAATTTAGACTGTATTGATCTTCATTAGAAGAAGGACTTTATGTGTAAAATAAGAAAAAAACAAATCTTAAAAGGCAAAATAAATGGAATTTTTCTTTACTAAGTAATAGCTTTTAGCTAAACAAATCATATCTCAAAATTTTCAATAGATCTGATGATAAGTATTTTGACTACCTAGCCTCATTAAATTAATTAGGAAGGGGAAATAAATGTACATTGTACATGATTTTATTAAACAATTTGTGTTTTAGAAATGTTTAAGTTCTAGTGTTCAAATAGGACAGGTAAATTTATTTAGAAATGTAAACAGGAATGTGGTCTGGAAAACGTGGAACGCTTACTTAATATTGTAGATTTTTTTTTAAATTTTCTTTCTTATTAAATGAACGAAGAAATTTTTAGATAGAGAAATAAAATGTATACAACACGCTGATGATAGTACTTTCCCTTTAAAAAACACAGACTCCTTAGAGAAGACAATTGACATTATCGAAAATTTTGGAAGAGTCTCGGGAACAAAATTAAATCTATCGAAAACCGAATGTATACTCTTAGGAGAACTAAAAAAATGTGCTTAAAGAAGAAAATTTCATACAAAATATCATTATAAATAGGACCACTGTAAAATGCCCAGGGATCCACATTGGACACAACAATAAAGAATGCAATGAAAAAAAACTGGTTATGCAAATTAAAAGAATTAGAAAAAATCCTAGATTCATGGCGAATACGAAAATTGACGATCTTTGGAAAATGTCAAATAATCAACTCTTTAATTGTATCTAAACTTTTATATGTAGCAACAGTACTTGAATATCCGGAACAAAATACAATCAAACAAATAAATAGAATTATTTTCTCGTTTCTCTGGGGAAACAGAGAAAGAATAAAACGTAAAACACTTATCCGACCCATGTCAGAGGGGGGAATTGGTATCACCGACTTCGAATTAAAAATTAAAGCTATAAAGGCAGCATGGGTCTCAAAGCTTATACAATCTGACAATGCTTTAAACAAATTCATAAACTCTTGCATTAGAAGATATAATTTAGACATAGCTTACTTATTAAATACCAATGTAACAACGACAGAAGACCTAAACATAAAACACCTTCCACATTTCTATAAAGAAGTGATATGTGCCTTTAATGAGTGTAAAAGTAATTGTCAAGAAAAACTTCAAATTCAAAATATATGGTTTAATAAAAACATTACATATAAAGGAAAACCTCTGTTTTTTCCAGCATGGGCTAAAAGTGGACTAATATTTGTAAATGATGTTATTGATGCAAATGGATTTCTAACTTTAGAAGAAATTAAGAACACGCTTAAAACTAAAAAACAACTATCTGTGTGAGTATATAACTGTCAAAAGTGCCCTTCAAAAATATGCTTTAAAAACAAACCTTCGAGATTCGAGATTCCGCAAAACGAAGGCATTTAAAATTTGTATTTAATTTTCAAGGTCATATTAAGTCAATCGAATGGCAAAAGTCAAGCTTCTTCTATAGTATCTTACTTCAACAAAACTCAAAAAAACCTAACATGGAAAGTGTGTGGGCAAATACTTTTTTACTCGATGACACTTATGTGTGGGAAAATATATATACGGAAAAAATAAAGAAAATATTTGATAAAAATGTGTCAGAATTTAATTATAAACTATTGCATAACCTTATAACATGTAGCAAATATGTAAGTAAATGGAAAACAGATCTAGATAAAAATTGTATTAATTGTAATCTAGAAGAAGATGTTAAACATCTTATTTTTGATTGTTATATTTTTCAACCATTATGGAAAAAAATATCTGAGGTTTTAAATGTAAACGTGTCATGGAAAATTATTGTTGTTGGTTTTCCAACGTTATATCCTTTGTGGCATATAAGATGTATAAATATAAAATGAAATGTAGAGTATTAAGCGAGAATGTATCATATAATGGTATTTTATGTTTTTTGAAAAATGCTCTTACTCAGTTCTTCCTTACAACAAAATCCTCTAAGAGCGTATCATATGATTTCAAAATTTTAGATACATTGTGTGAAAAACTGTAATAATCCAAGGGTGACCCGGCCTTTGGAGCATAACTAGTAGGGGTTTCTATGGACACTTTATTTTGAATCCCCTACTTATTCATTTTGTAAATTAACTATGCATAATATTTTCTTTATATGCACATGTATTTAATGACATAACTCAAACTGAATATTATTATATATTATTATTATATATTATCATATGATTGATATTTATTATATAAAAAAAAATTATATTGCTACACATATTTCCATATTCGGAATACAATGTATGAAAGTTGTGAATCTATTGCTTACACATTTAAAATATAATTATATGTATTATGCACTTACTACAAATGACATAAGACTATATAAAACTGTATAGAACTATAACTTATCGGATCCAGGGGGCCCCTGGCACCCCAGGTGACGATATACCGGAGGGTCTCTGCGGAGATGTTGCCTCGCTTATTTTGTAATTTATTGAATAAAATATATATATATATATATATATATATATATATATATATATATATATATATATATATATATATATATAAATGAACCAAGAATTGCAAATTGAATAGTAACCTTTTTTTAAAAAGAAAAATCTGATATTTATAGATATTTATACATATGTTAAAATCGATTGATTGAGACTAGGTTACATATACCTTTCTATTATTACAAAGATATCTATATATTTTTCTGAAATAGGAGAGTTATGATTAACACATACACATCATTGTTTTATTACTGCCGCGGTACTTGAATATATATTTGTGATACATGAAGTTTTGCTTTAGTTGGGACCTTACTCAGCAATTGTTTGGTTAGGGTAAAGCATATGCATTATTGTGTAAAGGTCAATATATCCGATTTTACGAAATTTCTACTAAAGGACCTACACTGTATTTCTATTTTAGATATACATAATTAAGACACAATTATAATGACACTTGCTTCATGAAGGATAATTTGTAGATGTTGATGTATCTTTCGAAATATGTATAATTTGTTGCATCACACTATTCTCATAAATCGCCAAGAATTTTCAGTTATAACCGCTGCGGCTTTGGCCTGGTTACGGTCGTCCCTTAGCGATTGATACCAACGCATTGCTAGAGGTTTATCTTAGTTAAGAGACTTCCATATAGGTTTTAATGAACCCCAGGGATCGGTCCTTGGACCAAAGCTCTATAGTCTGTTTGCTAAGCCAATTTAAGATATATGCCGTATCCACAACATGAGTTTACAGTGCTATGCAGATAATAATCAGCGGTATATGACAATAAAACCTACTAGGAACTGGAAACGTTTCACTTCGTTTGCAAGTTTACCTATCTAATATTCGTTCCTGGATGTGCTCTTACTTCCTGAATTTAAATCAAGAAAAAATCGGACCCGATTGTTCTCGCTGGAAAACACGAAATAAATTATTTTAAAGAATTAAGCATCAATTTCGACGGAATTGAATTAAAGTCTAATTATGTGTTAGAACCTTAGGAGTTTTATCTAATTCTACGTTAAATATGGACTATCAGATTCAAAACATTACCAAATCATGTTATTACCAAAGGCGAAATTGGCCGCATTCGACCTTTATTATCAGACAGTGCTTTTAGGACCCTGATATAATAACTTGTGAACACTTGTTTAGATTATAGCAAGCCTTACTAAACGGTATGAATACCACCTTTGCAAAACTTTAATGGAATCAGAACACAGACGCCAGAATTATCACGCCTTCAAAGAAATTTGACCACATTACGTCTGTTTTGGTCAACTTCCACTGGTTTCCCGTTAAACAGCGAATCCAGTACGAACTGTTTCCACGAATTTTTTAAGCCCTGAACGAAACGCCGCCATTTTATTTGCATGAACTAGTCCAGGTTTACACACCTTGTACTGTAGATCCCTGGCTCAAAGAATTCTATGCTCCTTGTTCAGTTGCGTGCGCGGACGTATGGACACAAACGGTTTGATGTGACTAGTGCTACTTTGCAGAACATTTTACCAGGAATTTTATTCGTTTAAAAAAAAATCTAAACTTACTTAATTTCAATTGCCTATTTATATTATCATTAATGTTTGTCAGAATTAACTTTGTCGAACAAAATGATGGCTCATTTCAAGAGCTGGAGGTTCAATCAAAAGTTTTACTTGGATTATAAAATTTCTTTATCGAAAAAAAAAAACAACAACAAATGCAGCAGACGTATGTTATTTTCAATTTAGATTAAACTAAATGCTTTTATTATAAAAAGAGATGAGTATGAAATATATTTTGAAAGCGAAACTTTACGTCATTGAATTATATTTCACTTACAAAAATTACGAAGAATCACCAAGATTAATACCAATTTGTTTGATTTAACTTGATAAAAAAGTAATTCATAACTGTTTAATAGATCGATTAGTTGTTGCATGGCATTGCAAAAATATAAAAAAAAAAAATACCTGTTCGTGCAAGAATATCAATGTACTCAGTTGCACATAAAATAATAACTAATATGTTGGTTTATGATGTTTCTACCCATAATTATGCTTTTCTGATGAATAATTCATCTCGTCTCGGAAGGAAATAAACCCTGCAGTTTTTGAGTAATTTGATATTGATTTCAGAATGAAAATTCAGTTAGGTTAAAAATTGGATATTTTCTTTTCTATATTTTCTATAAAACTATCAATCTTAAAACAAGATTTTAAAAGGTAATATTATAATGTATATAAATCTTATGTAAACATGATGACAAAATTGATAAGTTGTTTAAAACAAATGAAATTGATAAGTCTAATTTGAACGATTAGTATACCTTAAAACTTTTTAATCTAGATACTACTCAATTTCTTGACGGTGTTCCCGTTTGAAACGGATATGTCTGGAAATAGGAAGACTTTCAATGTGATTGTATAGTTAATCAGTAAGAATTGATATTTTTTGATTTATTTCTCTCCAGCTTTTAAGGTTTGGAGTTGTGATTAAAAAGCTACATGTACGAAAAGAATGCATTTAATAATCTCTATATTGTTTTGCCGTCCAATAAATGAATCTTTAACGCAGATGGGTCATTTAAAATACTTATAGTCATGTCTTAATTGCAACAATTTAAAATCACTCAAAGTAATATATAACTGTTCAGGGGATTCTGCAAGAAATTACAGTATCATGAGAAGTTTGAATAACATATGTAATTAATTTTCTATGGAAGAAGTAATACTTTGTAACCCGGATTTCACAACATGTAGGTGAAAAACATAGTCTATTTCTCGGGACTACATTTACACTTTTGGCAAAGGAAAATTGGCGATTTTAAACTTATTAGTGTTTTATATGTAAAATAAATAATACAATCGACTAAAATAAGGATGCTTTTTGATATCTGATCAATGGGTTTTGAAAAAAATAACTGGGAAAAAAGTTATAGACCTACGCAAAATACGAAATTGGGACATCACAGGACATATGTCCCGGACTACTTTTAGACCGTCCCGATTTCCCAAAGCAGTTAAAAATAGCCACTTTGAAGCGGCGTAACTCCGTTATTTTTGCATCGATTTCGATGCGGGTTTTTTGCATTAAATTTTGGTAAATAGAATCTGAGACATGTGTTTCACATCGGCTGGACTGCAGGTACCCTTTAAATAATTAAAAATATTAATACCAGTTTTGATATTTAGTTTCGTAAATCTCTTACATTTTTCATTGTTCTCGTGTACGCTCGGAAACTCACTGTTTAGGAGCAGAGGTATCTTCATTGCATGGTATGAACATTTTTGGTGACGGAAATCATCGGGCACCGACATGAGATCACCGCTTGTATTGGCAGTTGTAAATGAAAGTATTTAACAACATGTGTAAATTTCTTTTCTTAGACGAGCCATGATTAGGTATTTATACTTCCATGATGGCAGAAGACTCATTTGCAGATCAAAGAGGGATAGACATGAGCCAGTTGGGAAAGGCTCGGTGATGATTTTGGGCAGGCATTATTGTTGACTAAAAACTTATCTGCAGGTTATTGCAGCTTCCCTGACAGGTTAAACATACCAAGATGTTATTATTCATCCAATTATTTCACCAATAGCCGGTGCTGTTATCAAGACCTTAACACAATTAAACACGTTTAGGACATTTTTCAGCATTCTTCAGCGCATTTCGGCTCGTTCAACACTCCCCCACATTGACAAGAGCTTCAGGTTACAGCAGTAATTTTTTTTTCAGAGAGCTTCTCCATTTTGTTATTCTAAATCAAATCTCGTTTTCTTATAAATGTGTACCCAAGATGTTGCATCATAAAGTACCACTTGTCTTTTGTATCTTTACGATTATCATTACACAAGGTAAAATAACAGGCCACATTTACTTAGTAATATTTCAATGTACTGTATTTGTAGAACTATAATATATATTCTTCTCTAAGAGTGGGTCATATGAGTCAACCTTACAGCTAAGAACAAGATGTAGAACGTGTCACAAAATATATCATCTAAAGACTGTTTTAACAAGAAGAGAATTTCTGGGTCCCCCGCCAGTCAAGCAGTATACTAATATCGACAAAGGCTGATTTAGGAATTGACCAAGGTATTAGTGGTGTAAACATTTGGTATAAATTTAATGAAAATCCGTCAAATTTTGTAGGCATGAGAGCGCTTACAAGGTTAATTTTTGGATAAAACGGAGTCATTATTGTGATCAAAGTCCCATAACTCCAACAAAAAGTATCGACCAACGCTGATTTTCGAACTTGACCAAAGTATTAGTGGTATAAACATTTGGTATAAATTTAATGAACATCCGTCAAAATTTGTAGGCATGAGAGCGCTTACAAGGTCAATTTTTGGATAAAATGGAGTCATTATTGTGGTCAAAGTCCCATAACTCCAACAAAAAGTATCGACCAATGCTGATTTTCGAACTTGACCAAGGTAATAGTGGTATAAACATTTGGTATAAATTTAATGAAAATCCGTCAAAATTTGTAGGCATGAGAGCGCTTACAATAAGTGTGACGGACGGAAACACGGACGCACGGACCCACGGACGGACGCCCGGCATTTCTATGTCCCCGCTCCGCGTTGCGGCGGGGGACAAAAAAAAAACCAACTTGATTAAATACTAAATAAGTAAAATCATCGAAAACTAAAGAAAATCCAAAAAGTGAGTTTATTAATATTCAAAAGTGAATATATGCATACAAATATAAATATATAAAAAAAATGTATGAGTCTCTTGCAAAAAAAAAGAAACTATTGGGAAATTCAAAAGATGAAAGACAACAACTCTTTTGGCAATATTGTAGTGAAGAAATGAAGAAAAACCATGAAAGACTTCTGGTACATTATCAAAATATCAACTGCAAACCATTATAAACAATTAAGCTTTGGCGAAACGTGTATTTTTACAAATAGAGCAACGGGAAATACAATAATACATACTTACATGCATAAACAAAATGTACAGACTGTATGGATACAAATCAAATGTACAATTAGCACGTAAATTAAAGCCATTCATTGTGAGAAATTCATTGTCCTTTACAAAAAAGACTTTTAAACACAAAAAAATATAATTTCAGCACTAACAAGTACTACTATAAATATATGTTACCTTTGTAAAAACACTTACTCGAATGAGAGCCAGATCACGATCATTCAAATGTATGAACCATTGTATCGTTTATCATTTATCGGTATTTCTATCACAGGAATGCATCAAACCCTCTTTATGTTAATTTTATTCCATCACAAATGATCTCTTTATTCAATTAAATCTTAATGTCGAAGAGATTGCTAACCAGTTACATGTAACACTACATTAAGTTCCAAAAGGAATCGTAATAAGGTAAAAACAAAACCTTGTCAACACAATAATTACTATATAAGAATAAGAAACAGTGAACGTGGCGGAACTAATGGCTGGGAGAACTAAAGTACTGGAACTGTCGTAGAAAATGTAGCCACCTACAGAACAAGACATGGAATATTTTATTCACTTTTCCCATAAATCTACACGGACGGGTACTTTTACTGCTTGTTGCATTATCTTGTCCAAAGAATCTTTACTTTTAATAAAAACAGAATTGTGACAGAGTATTTTACACAAGCTACGTATGATAGCATGAAACCAACGTATTCAAGTCATATTGGTAACTTTTATTTAGAATTCAAAATGGAGTTCCATTCTAAGCTTATAATCATTAATGATTTTCAGTAACTTATAACTGGTGTACCTTTTAATTCATAATTATTTTTTTTAAATATCATTTTTAAGACTAGTATATCATCAATCATTCATTTACAAAATATATCTTCACTTATATTATTTCAAATAGTTAATGAGGTTGTGAGCATTCATCATAGGAAAGAACACTGCAAGTATTCAAGTTTGTTTTCGATCATTTTGACTTATTGCCAGCATATATTAATTGAGCTTAATATAATTTAAACAAAAGATATTTTCCCCTGAAGTCTGACTTTGAGCTACCATACCCACTTACCTAGAGTGGACAGTGTAGGTGGGGAACTCATTGCTCCATCCCCTCCCCTGCTGTACTCCAAGCTACAATACCTACTTACCTAGAGTGAACAGTGTGGGTGGAGAACTCATGGCTCTATCCCCTCCCCTGCTGTACCCCAGGCTACAATACCCACGTACATAGAGTGAACAGTGTGGGTGGGGAACTCATTGCTCCATCCCCTCCCCTGCTGTACCCCAGACTACAATACCCACTTACCTAGAGTGAACAGTGTTGGTGGGGAACTCATGGCTCCATCCCCTCCCCTGCTGTATCCAAGGACCCTCATCTTGTAGACTGAATGCCTCTTTATCCCGGACACAATCCCACTCACAGCTCGGCCAACATCTATATCGTAGACTTGTTTGGAGTTATCAAACGTCTCCCAAACTCGGATCTGAGAGTGTCATGATTTTCAGTACAAGTAAAAACAGTTATCATATACAAACTATTGTTTAACTTCTCAAAACTTGTAAAATTCAACACCCCCTCAGCAACTATAAAATATATAACGTCCGGGCAAGCTAATTAACAAATCTGTTTCAAATGAACCTTAACAAAATTGGTCGTACAGATTGCCATTTTAGAAAAGATTCACTATAAAAACTCTTACAAACCAACAACCATTTTGACTGATTTGGCTGGCTGCCAGCTTGAAGCTGTTCACTGTACTTGCCTTGTATCCTTGGAGTGGTTCCTCTTCTACTTGGGTGGAGACTCCACGGAAACTGACCATGACTGAGTCAGAGCTGTAGGAGTGGACGTGCACTTCGGTGGGGTACATCCTGGGGGCTGCGAAGTAAAATTCTATCATTAATATACAAAGGAACAAAATGCAGCAATTTCATCAGAAAAACAAGAGGCCCATGGGCCACATCGCTCACCTGAACAGCAGTTCCTTGTAACATTACATTTCGTAGCATATGCTTTTTCTATTTTAAACATTGAACCCCTTTCTGGGGACCCAGTTATGGTCCGAGGTTTATGGTTGGCTTGAACAACATAAACAGTAACATAGGAATGAAAATGTGTAGCACTGCGGTAGGACCGCACGTACACAACCTGAAAAACTGAACGTAGCAGAGTTCCACTTCAAGAGAAATAACTCTCAGACTGTACAGAACATCAAGAAAGATAACTCTTGGTTCCACTACATTAGAGTTTACACAATTTGAGGATCCTTGCATAATAATCTCACAAACTGTAGCATTATAGTTCTCGAGAAAAACTTTTTAAAAACATTTTCAATATATCTTTCTATGTTAAACTTTGAACCCCTCTTGGGGCCACAGTATTAGTCCAGGGCTAAAGTTTTAATTATTTGGAATCTACATTATTTAAGGATGCTTGCATAGTTATCTCACAAGCTGAAGCATTATAGTTCCCTAGAAAAAGATTTTTCAACATTTTCCCTCTATATTTCTATGCTAAACTTTGAACACCTCTTGGGGCCCCAGTATTAGATTGAGGTCACAGCTTTTATAATTTCGAATCTACACTATTTGAGGGTGCTTACGTAGTTATCTGACAAATTGATGCATTGTAGTTCTCGAAAAGAAGATTTTTAAACATTTTCCATATATACCGGTACTTCTACATTTAACTTTAAACCCATCTTGGGTCCCTAGTATTAGTCCAGGGGTCACTATTTTAAAACTGTCGAACCTTCATTATCCAAGGTTGTATGCATGATAGTAATCTCACAAATTGAGGCATTGTAGTTCTCAAGAAGAAGATATTTTAACGTTACCTTTATATTTCTATAATAAACTTTGACCCCATCTTGGGGCCCCAGTATTGGTCCGGGGGTCACGATTTTACCAATTAGGAATCTACATGAGCGAAGGCATAGAAATTCCACAAACTAAAACATTGTAGTTCTTGAGAAGAAAATTTTTAAACTTTTCCTTTATGTTTTTTAAAATGTTTAAATTTTGAACCCCTCTTGGTGCCCATCAATTGTCCGGGAGTTACAATTTTTTGAATCTACATTATTTAAGGATGTACATGTATGCATAGTAATATCCCAAACAGTTGCACTATAGTTCTTGAGAAGAAGATTTTAAAACATTTTCCTATATATGTTAAAATCTAAACCCCTACTGGGGCCCCACTTTTTATTCAGGGGTCACGATTTTTACAATCTTCACTATATATACAACCGTTTGTGTATGTATTGGCATTTTTGGTGAAGTGGTTTTTGAGAAGAAAATTTTTAAACATTTTTCATATGTAGTTCTATGTTAAACTTTGAACCCCGCCTGGGGCTGCAGTTTTGATTTGAGGGTCACGATTTCTACAATTTAGAATCTTCATTATACATACAAGCTTTTGTGTAAATATTGGCATTTCTGGTGCAGTGGTTCTTGAGAAGAAGATTTTTTAAACATTTTCCTAAGGTATATCTATGTTAAACTTTGAACCCCGCCTGGGGCCCCAGTTTTGGTCCGAGGGTCACGATTGTTACAATTTAGAATCTTCACTATATATACAAGCTTTTGTGTAAATATTGGCATTTCTGGTGCAGTGGTTCTTGAGAAGAAGATTTTTTAAACATTTTCCTAAGGTATATCTATGTTAAATTTGAACCCCGCCTGGGGCCCCAGTTTTGGTCCGAGGGTCACGATTTTTACAATTTAGAATCTTCACTATGTATACAAGCTTATGTGTAAATATTGGCATTTCTGGAGCAGTGGTTCTTGAGAACAAGATTTTTTAAAAATTTTCCTATGTATTTCTATGTTAAACTTTGAACCCCGCCTGGGGCCCCAGTTTTGGTCCGAGGGTCACGATTTTTACAATTTAGAATCTTCACTATATATACAAGTTTTTGTGTAAATATTGGCATTTCTGGTGCAGTGGTTCTTGAGAAGAAGATTTTTAAAACATTTTCCTATGTATTTCTATGTTAAACTTTGAACCCCGCCTGGGGCCCCAGTTTTGGTCCGAGGGTCACGATTTTTACAATTTAGAATCTTCACTATATATACAAGCTTTTGTGTAAATATTGGTATTTCTGGTGCAGTGGTTCTTGAGAAGAAGATTTTTAAAGACATGCACCCTATACTTACTGTTTCGCAATTATCTCCCTTTTGAAAAGGGCTGTGCCCTTTATTTTTACAATTTATAACCCCCTTTCCATAAGGATGCTTTGTACCAAATTTGGTTAAATTTGGCCCAGTGGTTTTTGAGAAGAAGTTGAAAATGTGAAAAGTTTACAGACGGACGGACAGACAGACAGACGGACGGACGGACGACGGACAACGGGTGATCAGAAAAGCTCACTTGAACCTTCGGTTCAGGTGAGCTAATGATCTTAAATATCTTTATCAAATTAAAGCTAATTTAAAAAAAAAACAAATCATCAAATGTAGCAAATTTTATTTTAAAAAATACATATATGGTAAATGAGTTTGTTTGTTTGTTTTTTTCTGTTTAAAGGTAATCGGCATAATTATAAAATATGACTTCAAAATTGCATACATTACTTTAGAATAAATCTTTATTCAAAATTTTCTAAATCTCCTTACGTCCAAATAAAGTTAAAAATCATGTATGATAGAATCAATCAATTAATTTCTAAAATGTTTTCTCCTACTCTTTCAAAAGCATTCCATCAACACATTAACATTTCACAATCTTGACTTTCATGTAAAAGAAACATGAATATATACATTTTTATTCTTTCTTAAATTGTCTGTGTGTATATATACTTCTTACTCTTGCATAATTGGAATGTTTTCTCTGGGTACTTCTCACACCCTTACCCCCTCTAACTTTTCAACGGAGTAGTTTATGCTCTTAACCCTTCTGCATGTTTTCTAAGGGTACTACAGAATTAAAAAGAATTAATGGCTGAATTGGTAGTCAACTTTCCTGGTATTTATGTGTAGCCCTCCCAAATGAATTTACACCCTTGATGAAAACAAAATTTGAAAGAGTTTGCTTTCTTACTAAAAGTGAAAACCAATGCATTTATAAAATTACATTCCCACGAATAAGCAAACAACCCACAATCCACAAAAATTGGTCCCCACTAAATTAACCGGTATATCCTACTTCTTAATGTTTTCTGTGTACTTGTCACTCCTTCAGAAAGGTTAGCATGAGTCATATTACCCTTACACCTTATGAACTTTTTAATTGGGTACTTCACACTATTACCCCTTCAGAACATTTTCTGTAGGTACGTCTTACTCTTTCCCTTTCTGAACATTTTATGTTGGTACTGTTCACCCTCTAACCTCTTCTAAAGGTTTTCAGTGGGTATACTAAGTCTTTCTCTTACCCTTTCTGCACAGTATCTGTAAATACTTCCCACTCTTACCTCTTCTAAACGTTTTCTGTGGGTACTTCTCACTCTTCTGTCCGTTGCCCGCGTCGTTGTACACCTGTACAGCGACATAGTACCAGGTGTCGGGCAGCAGACCTATGACCAGGGCCTGCTCTTTCTGTCCACTGAAGCTGGCCTGAGTGGCCTGGTTCTCGTCCTCACCATACCGCAACCAGTAGTTTACCTGGATAGATAAGACAGGTCATAACTATTCATGTATTGCAGCATTGATGCAGATAATAAGACAAAGAGTTTAACATTATTCAGAAAAATGAATAATTCTTAAAGTTATCAGTAAACTACATATATGCTTAACTATGGGTGTAAAAGAAAAATTTGGACTACTGAAATTTTAAAAAGCGTATGATTAGTGAATCCTTTACTTATATGCATTGGTAAAAATAGTGGACAATCATTTACCTTGTATCCCCGGAGTCTGCCTTTCATACTGTCCCTGGTGTTGGGGACGACAGTCCAGTGAACCATTAGGGCGGTGCTATTGTAGGCCTCCACCCACACCATGTTGGGGACAGCCACCGGAACTGAGAAATAGTGAATAAAAATAAATTCATTTTAAGGTATTCGATGTATAACGACCACATTTTGTACCTAATAAATGAATGGTCCGATATTCTTAATCATGATATCATTTTGAAGGTGTTTTCAAATAAAAATACTCCACCAAATGAATTTTCAAAATATTGATTATGGTCCAACTAATTACACATTGAATTTTGCATTGAAGTCTATGGGCAACGTATGTTTTAATAAAATATTGTAAAAAGTAACTTGAAATTTGTAAAACTCTCTTGGATAATACATGCATACATTTTCTCTTTATTAGAATATGAAATAAAATGAATCATTTACCGCAGACATTTTGACGAAATTAAAATTTTCTTTTTTTCAACAAGGGGAGATAACTCTTTATAAAAAATTAAATGCAAAATGACCGGCTTCTTACATGTTGTCAGTCATGTGAATTTGGTTCATTTCACTTTCATTGTTATCTAGCAATACATATTTAACTGGTTTAAAACGATTCAAAATTGTTCAATATCCCTTCATTATACATTGAATACCTTAAGTACAAGGAGAAAAACCATCAATAATGATGAAAGACAAACTTAATATACTAGATAATTCATCAATAATTAATATATCAAAAATCCAACTTCATGAATCAATAATGCATTTAGATTGTGCCATTTTATTAGAAATATTTTAATAGCAAAAAATCCTTGTAGGATGACTATATCTTGAAATATGACAAAATCATCTCTTAGCCACTAATATAAACTCATGGCTTTGTAATGTACTGACTGTCATCAGCTGAGTGGATGTACTGTATGGGGGAGGACCTCCCCACCCCGAACATGTTGTAGGCCGTCACTCGGACCTCATACTGGACGTAGTACTGGTTCCTCCCAGGAATAGTGGTCACAAACTCACTCACATTACCAGGCAGGAGTTCCTGTAAGACAATATTACATAAACAGCTGTCATTTTCCCCTTAACATGAAATACTAGTACAGCATACAGGTCATTTTTCTCTTAACATATTATTAAAATACTGTATACTGGGTTATTTTTGCCCTGTGTTAATCAACTCACACTTCAAGTATTCATGAACATGAATAAAACCACAATAGTATAGATATTAAGCAGTCCATTACCTTTTCCCAAGAATTTTCTGTGCGTACATCCTGTCGGGGTAATCTCCACTCCACAATATATCCTATCCCCCACCCATGCTGGTCCTTTGGGGGTAGGGGCTATGACAAAAAAAAGACATTGACATACTGAGAAATATATACAGTTATACACCCCAATCAGGATGACAGCAGCTTTTTTTCAACTAGATATAAGATAATATTCTTAAGATTTATTTTAAAGCAATATGAACTGCATTTTTTAATGTTGAATTTTATTTTTAAAATTTTTTTTTAAAATGTTTTTTCTACTAAAATGACAAAAATATCATTGTTTTTAAATTTCTGTTAGCCATATTTTTGTGGAAAAGGCTGTTAAGAAGCCTTATTTGGAGCAAAATTAAATTATTGTCGTCCTGTACAAAAATTGATTTGCTATATATTCCTTAGAAAAGAAATCTTTCCTTTGATAAAGATTAATGATTTTTTCAAATCTTATTTATCATAAAAGTTTACGTTATATGCAGACTTATCATAGTAGCAGGTTTTTGCAGCAAATTAAAATTATAAAAAATATAGCTCATATTGCTTTAAATAAAAACAGTTGAAGATATAGGGTAAAAACATGTACATAATAATGAATAAGACAATCTCTTCATCAAGAATTTTGTTGCATGGAAAAAAAAATATACAAATCTTAGGATCAATACTCCATCAAAATTTTGTGTTAAAATAAACTTACTGTGGAATAATTAAAATTTGCTGTGCCTAATTTTTGTGGATTCCTTTAAATCAACAGGTTTGTGGGGACCTAGTTTCGTATATTATTTTATACCATTAAAAGGAAGTATGACTTTTTAAGGTACCTCACTACACCTTCACTTATACTTTTTGAGACACTATGTCACAAGATGGCAATTTAAATGTTTTGTTCAACTGTTTATATCGTTCGATTGGGCTGTATATCATCGTAGCTCAGTGGCTAAAGTATTGGGCTTCTGAACTGCAGATCATGAGTTCGAATCTGCCAGGAGCTTTTGTTCATGTTAACTGAATTCAATTTTTGAAAATGTAACTTTTCATCCAAAATTGCACATTTTTTTGCCTATTAGACTTATTAACAAATACTTCTTATCCATTATGATATCTATCATAACCAAGTCATTTTCTGCTGATTTGAGAAAATATTTCACTGTGTAGTGAGCCACCTTAACCTTAAATTATTTATTCATGGAGGATGTTAATTCGTGGATTTAAAGGTATCCATGAATTTCAAGAAAATTGAGCCATCAAGAAATTCAATAATTCCACAGTATATTAATTGCAAAAATCAGGTAATTTGGAGTATATAATGTAGATTCCTTATTTTAAACAAGTTCTTAATCCAGCAATTCAACTGTTTTGCATCAAATCGCGAGAGTATAAAATCGGGAAACGCCGAATTATTTTCATAATTCCAAATAGTTTACATCTGGCCAAAAAATAAAAGCAAGATTTTTAAAATCCACAAGGTGGCTTCTCGCAATTTTATGCAGATATTCATTCCTCGTGTTTAATAAAGAATTAACAGTAACTGTATTAAGATTTAGCCAAGGAAATATCCGGAACATGGATATAAGTAAAATTGTCAGCCTTGAACAAGTATCATTAAAAGGGATCGGTTTGTATATACCTCCCATAAGATATGAAGATTTCCCACTTTTCCTTCCCCTCTTCTTACATTTGCTGGAGCTTTAGAAGGGGCAGCTCCTGGGATTGGGTACTCATCTACAACACCAATGTTTTTACTGATAAAATGTAAAACATTTATATCATCTCATTCTTTTTATAAAAATGAATTCTGGTGGTATTGGACATCTTTAAAAAAAAAAGGTGAAGGTACATCATATCAAAAATAACATATATAACTCAGTAACCCCTTTTTTGAAATGTTCAAATGATGACAAATCGCACAATATTTGACCTTATAATTCTTTTAAAAAAAAATATTTTCATTGTAAAAGGCCAAGCAAATTTTAGACTCAGGACATGCATTTTCGTAACTGATGCTTCTTTCAAACTGCACTTTATTGCAAGACATTAATAATTTGAAAATATAAAATGTACAACATTTTGGCAGATTTCATTTCTAATTTTGATAAAAATGGAATGTCACAATATTGGGAATGCTGGTGTCTTATGCTATTTAACTAAAATCACAAAACAAACGTTGACAGCAATGGTAATGTTGTATTATCTCACCTGAAGGGGCACTTGTTGGTCCAGCTCCGTAGATGTTGACGGCTAGGACCTTGAAACGATAGGAGGACCCAGGACTCAAGTGCAGGACCTTAACGGACCTCAAAGTTCCCTCCACTGTCACCGAATTCACAGGAATATCTGAAATCAGACATCGGCACTATATTAGATAAGAGAATGAAACCAAATCTTCCAGAACATTCATGTCTTAACTACCGTTATTATGTTTGATCTAACTTTGAAACAGAGACCCAGAATGTAATGTGCTATAATTTTTTTTAAGAACCTTACAAACAAAAGAATCTGAACAACATGAGTCATTTCCCTAACCTCCTCTCCACACATTTTTTCACCAAGGGACTTTGCAAAAAGTGACTTTGACTCAAGTCCTGTTACCAATAGAACAAGTAATCAAAGTGGCGTAAAATTTATTGACAAAAAATACATCAAACGCATATACACATAAAACATGATTAAAGAATATGAGAAAAATAATAGTTACAAAAACCCCCAATCCCAAAATGTGTGGGGAAGATAAGAAAACTGATTAGTAACATATCTTGAATTGGAAGGTTATATGTAACAAAAATACTAGTCTATTTAGCATTGGGAAGTGATTTACCAAAGAGGACCATGGTATCTAGTAAATTTGAAAAGTGAGGGTCAATGTATCTTAGCACTGCATCACTCGACCAGTATCCAATCACTTTGATCTGATTCACCGGCACACCAATCCGACTTAACCAGGTGGCTCCACCACGTCGAAAAGAATGACCCTTGATGTTACTGTCATCAATTCCTGCTTGTACAAGTATGGAATGTAGCTTTTGGCGGAAAATGCTGTAGGTAAAAACAGAACCTTTTCCTGAGAGAAGAAGAGGCCCAAAAAGATCTGCTCCTCTTGTAAGATGAAGGTAAGCCTGCAGGGCTGACGCCGGACACATTTCCCCAGTAACTTGAGGAAGGATAACATTAAGCTCTCTTTCTCGAAACTGAATTGTCTTTGTATGTCGTAAGCAAAGTAGGTAGCCTCATGAACAAGGCATCAAATCAACTCTTCTGACATGTTTTGATGTCTCAAAAGGTCCTGTAATTGCAATGGTGCCTGGACGAAGCAGACCATAAAAGGCTATTAAACAAGCACACCAAAAGCCTAAGTCTTCAACTGTTGAAAAGTCAAGGAAAGATCTCATCCGGAGAAGATGTGATGGTGTTATCGAATCGACAGGAAATTGGGCGGTACCCAATTCTCGCTTAATACCCATGAGCAAATATTTCAACTGGTAATCTTCTGGAATAGGGTCTGGTAGATCACAAAGTTTGTGCATGTGTGGTATAATATTCAAGTATTGCTGAATTGAACAAAATTTGAAACACTTCACTTTGGCCAAGTAAGTCGCATATAACTGTAATGTTTTTGAAGTTGCTGGTAGTGGGGGCACACTGATATGGTCACAAAAATCCAGGTAAGTCTTCATATCAGTGCGATAAGTGGAAGTTGTTGAGTTAGCCCATGCCTTTCTTTTCAAAGCAGATGCTTGGTTTTGTAGGGACTGAACAGTGAATCCACCTAGCAAAGATAAATGGTAATGACATATGAGACAACAATGTTGCAATAGAAAAGTTATCGTGTTGCAGGGAAGGCACTAAGGAATACAGGTTTGTAAGTTTTCCCGGCTCATGGAGACGGGAACATGCATCCCCAATGTTGTTTTGTTTGCCTGGTAAGTATTTAGCACTGATAACACAATTATACAGGGCAGATATCCAGAACAGAATGCGGCACATGAACTGTACAAGGGGAATCCTGGAAGTTCCTTTGTTAATCCACGACACGGCAGAAGAATTATCACTATGTATGATCACTTTACTATTCACAAAGTATTTACCCCACCTACACACAGACAAGAAAATAGCGATAAATTCTTTAACATTAATATGGGCCACGGCACAAGCTGGTAGATCTAATGGCCAATTAATGTAGAAGTAGTCTCCATTGTAGTATCCTCCACCTCCCTCCTGTATACGACACGTGCCAATGAATATTGACATAAATGATATCCACCACTGAAGGTCTGCAAAGAAATCCTCAGTGAGCAACACTTTATGATGTCTCTCAGTCACAGCATTCTTCAAATCCAAAACTCGACGGAGAAAGGTACGACCACCACAGATCACTTCAGAGGCCCAATTGAGCTTTCCAATAAGTGTTTCTAACTGTCTGACACTAGCTCGCTTTCTCCGAGAAAAAGTTCCCAGTAAATTGTTGAAATCTTGTAGCTTTGATGATGGCAAGGATAGAGTCATTGTCACTGAATCTACTACCACCCCCAGGAATACCAGCTGCTGGGAAGGACCTTCAACCTTGGACCAGTTAATAGCAAAACCTAGCTCTCTAAGTAGGCTAAGAAGGGTATACATTGCTCTTGAACATTCATAAAAGTTTTTCCCAAAAATCAAAAAATCATCAAGATAAGCAATTGCAGTATAACCATACACTTTCTTTAAAATTCTACAGACTGCACTACTAAGCCGTTGAAAAATTTGAGGGCTTTTAGCAGCGCCAAAGGGAAGCTTAGTGTCATACAAATATGTTGGCGACGTAGCATTTACAAACTGCCATTTTAACCCAGTAGTCCAATAGTTAGAAGAATGAATGGGGACTGATCTATAAGCAGACTGCAGATCTATCTTTGCAAGATAACAACCTTCACTAATGAGCTTACTAACAACACGTAAATCCATGTAATGAACATGAAGTATCCGACTGTACATAATCATTAATAGACATACGCAACGGGCGACTAGCATCATGGATAAGCCTAACCTTAGAATGTGATTTAGGGATAGCTCCTAAGGCACTAACAATAGTAGGTTTGACACAAGTAGCCACATAATTTCCATTTGACAATTCATACAGTATCTGTTTCTCAACTTGTTCTGCATATTGAAAACATGACTGATAATCATTAACTTCACATGGGACAAGTCGCTGCTCAGCTCCCTCATCAATAATTCTAAAGCCCTCTTTTATCCCCTCACATAAGAAGTTGCGATCAAAATCATCTTGTAAATAAAACTCCCAAACAGAATACTTTAACCCTGAGGAGGAGTCAGAGCAGTAACCTGTCCCATTCCCTAGTTTTTTGGGTGAGACAGAGCATTATGAGTTTGTGAATAACAAACAAAACAACAATGTTGCTATTTACAGTTGGTAAAGTCACATGTTTCCATATTAAATTTCCTGCAAATCCCTTTGCTGTCAGGTGTGAATGGACCACGTCGACTTCCTTTCTGCTTGGAGGTTCCCTCCTTCTTAGCGTTTGTTCCCAATGATCCTTGCAGGGTCTGCATGGTAAGGCTGTTGGGTTTAGAGATCAGTTGAAAATCCTGAAGGTGAGGACGAGATACATCCCATCGAAACTTTTCTTTGAATTGCAATTCTCTGTACTCACGGTCAAAGAGAAGGACACTACCTCTGACATACTTGTTGAATAAGTGATTAATGTACTTGGTATACTCCAGGTAGTCGTGCACTCCCTGCTCATCCAGTTCCTGATTAATGATCATTTCCTGCATAATGGCAGCATTACCATAGCCCCACTGTTCAACGGACAGTTTATAATAGTCACGATCAAGCTTTTTGTTAATCTTCACTCCAGTGTTGGTAAGTGTGAGAAGATCATCCTTCTCTTGTTGCATAATGGGGTCAAGCCAAACGTAGTTATGAACGAGTCTTACTTTCCCTTTATTACTGGATGGGCATTGTGTAAATGCAGTAGAAACATGAGAAGGGAACAAGTTCATAAGATTACTGAGGTCAACCGTACCTTGCAGGGGTTGTTCATTCGGTGTAGGCTCAACTCCAGAAGCAGTCGCATGATTCTTAGGTGCGCGAGTTGTACTTGGGCTTTGGCCAGGGCTGTCTTTCTCTTGCATTGCCGCTATAGTCTGTTTGCAAGCATCAATATTCTGAAGGAGTTGCATCTTTCGTTTATGTAGTTCTAAGGTCTGGAGCTCCTTCTCTAAAACGAGTATTTCACTAGATATATTTGGGGCTCTTGGGACTGCATGTATCAGCGGCGTGGTGGCCCGAACTTCCTCTGTTGATACCGTTGTTGCCAAGCCACCGGAGGCCTCTAATTCTGCATGGCTGTCGCTCATTTCGTCTGACGAGTCATCACACGATCTTATAAAGTCAAGAACAGCCCGGTCTCTTGAACGAAGATGGTATGGGTGACCCTCCTGCATGGAGAGAAAAAAGAGCTGCTCGCCGAACAGCTTGCATATATATGGCGCCAAAACTTAACTGCAAAAATTGCGCATGGCATTGCGCAAAGAGCGATATCTCCCGCAAACCTGTGCATACAGGGACCATGTCAAAATTTATTTTATCATAATAAAAACCACATAAAACAGACTGGCGTTCATAATATAAAGCACAGCTGTGGAAATCTTTACTGACTGATGACACTGACTTTACAACAATATTCGAATGCAGGATCTTAATGCCCCATTACTTTTAAAAAATTTTAAGGTTTTCACTCACTCATTATCATGTTCCATTTGCTCTCAGAGTAATTTGACTTGGTGAATATGGAGTAAGCCTGCACTGGTCTCCCATGAGTGGCCCCATCTTGCCATGCAAGGTGAATAATGTATGGATCAATGGATGATTGTCTCTTGACAACATGGACACCAAAGGGCTCACCAGGGGGTCCTAGCAAAAATTAAATACAAGTTTAAGAAGAAGCAATTCACTTGGTGTAATTTATTCTCATTTTACAGAAGGAAGACAGCTGATGCAGACAGAGAAAAACCCAATATAATCTGTAACCATTAAAGTCTTTGTCGATGATCTTTCTCATATTTTCTTATTCTAATATTAAACATCTGAAAATGCAAGTCACATAGACTGAAATAAATAAACAAGAAGAGCTGTCAGAGGATCAATTAATAATTGGTGCTGTCTTCACCTTCAAATGAAATTGTTTTTTTGACATAAGGGGATAATGACATTCAATATCTAGGATTGACATAAGGGGATAATGGCATTCAATATCTAGGATTGACAGCATGACTGATACATGTAAAATAACAAGTCTATGAATCTTGACATTAAGTAAAACAAACATAAATTGAGAGCAGAAGGACAGCCAACAATTTAGGATATCAACTAGATCTCACAATCAATTTCAATTGGCAAATCATCACTTCATGACTACAAATTGACAGTAACAATCAAAGATTGTTTGATTAGCTTAGAGCTGACAGTATGACTGACAAAATGACAGTCTAAAAACCTTGATGTCACCAAAACTGACAGCATGATAACAATATGACGTTCAATGAACCTTGACCATATCTAGAACTGATAGCATGACTGCCAATATGCTAGTCTATGAACCTTGACCATATCTAGAACTAACAGCAAGACTGACAATATGCCAGTCTATGAACCTTGAGCATATCTAGAACTGACAGCAAGACTGACAATATGCCAGTCTATGAACCTTGACCATATCTAGAACTGATAGCAAGACTGACAATATGCCAGTCTATGAACCTTGAGCATATCTAGAACTGACAGCATGACTGACAATATGCTAGTCTATGAACCTTGACCATATCTAGAACTGACAGCAAGACTGACAATATGCCAGTCTATGAACCTTGACCATATCTAGAACTGATAGCAAGACTGACAATACGCCAGTCTATGAACCTTGACCATATCTAGAACTGACAGCAAGACTGACAATATGCCAGTCTATGAACCTTGACCATATCTAGAACTGACAGCATGACTGACAATATGCTAGTCTATGAACCTTGACCATATCTAGAACTGACAGCAAGACTGACAATATGCCAGTCTATGAACCTTGACCATATCTAGAACTGATAGCAAGACTGACAATACGCCAGTCTATGAACCTTGACCATATCTAGAACTGACAGCAAGACTGACAATATGCCAGTCTATGAACCTTGATATTACTTAGAACTGACAGCAAGACTGACAATATGCCAGTCTATGAACCTTGATATTACTTAGAACTGACAATATGCCTGACATTTCTGACATTATGACAGTCTGAATCTTGATATCACCTAAAACTGACAGCATGATTAACAACATCAAAGTCTATGAACCTTGGCATAACCTAGAACTGATAGAAATACGGACAATGTGACTTTCTTATAATCTTGACATTACCTAGGACCGACAAAATGACTGACAATATGAAAGTTTTAATCTTGACATTACTTAGAACTGATAGCATTATTGATGATAATAATAGCCCGATTGATAATATGACAGCATATAAACCTTGACATTACCTAGAACTGACAGTGTAGCTGACGTGCTGACAGAGTCCAGCTGGGTAGAGGCCTTACAGGTGTATACTCCAGCATGTCTGAATTGTGTCATCACTATATATAGATCACCAGTGAAAGGACTCCTCTGTTCAAGATAAAAATCTCAATGTAGACATTACCAATGGTAAATGCAATGGAATTTTCCCCATCATTTTAAGGTGGCTAAGTGGTCAACAAATTAACCATCAGATCTACCTTAAATTTAAATATATGATTTGTTCAGCTGAAAACTATTACTTAGGAAAGTAAAATATCCATAAATTTTACATTTAAAGAACTATATATGATAAGAGTTAAATTTGGCCCCCATAATTTGCCATTTTTTAAGTGTTTCGGGTACAATAAAATGTTAACTAATTTTTTAGAAGAGTTGATATAAAATATATTTTTCATCAATATATTTGATTTAATTGCACTCACTGGCAGTATATGACGCCAGAAGTGACGCCATTTCTATAATTCAATCAAAATCGGCCAAAAATTGACATTTTTCTTATATATTTACGAATGGGAAATATAGAGCGCATGCTTGAACAAGGAAAATTTTTTTGTCACTTATTAGTCTTGGCTAGATTCATCTCTGATTAAAATATTTTATTTGTTCAAGAATGCGCTCTATGTTTTCGGAAGGAAAAACTGCTTGAAAACAAGCTGTTTTACGCTAAAAATGCAAAAATGGCGGGAAAAGGTTGTCTTTACAATGTCATATTTCTAAATTGTGGGCACTTGAACCAAAATGAATATTATGTAAACACATCACATACATATCTGTATTAAGAAAACAAAGAATGATAGTAAAATGATGATGTTCATTTTAGGGGGCCATTTTATGCCCTTATCATATATAGTCCTTTCGTCATTTTCCTACATTTTTATAAAGAGGTCTTCTTTTAAAGGAGATAGCTACAGTCTAAAAATGGCCACGACCATGGAGCCCTCTTCATGCAAATTCTAGCAGATATTTCACGTGAGAAGACACGAGTTTGTAATCAAGAGAAATAAAATCAAGAGGAAGTGATTACTTCATATAAAGCACTATGTCAAGATTGTTGTCTGTACATGGTATGATTTTTGAAGAAATATTGTTTAAATAATAATTTATTCAGTTTTATGTCATTGACAAAATTTGAACACTGTAATATAAGGACATGAAATATGGGTATGGGAAAGATTTGTACACAGTTCTATTTAGTACCATCTGAAAGTTGTTATCCTGCTCAGGATCTATACTTTGGTCGTTAAAGGACCAGGTATAGACGAGTTCTAGACCGGGGCTGTAGGAAGCTCGACAGGACAGCAGGGCTGTTCCATTCACCACCACTGTAACAGTTGAGGGCCGCTCCACCATTACTGTCCTACCTAAATATATGTACATCATAATTTGTATTTTACAGAGTTTAAATTGAATTGTCGACATAAAATTAATTTCATGTACATATACATTCACAAATTATTCTATTCAAATTGAAAAATTGTTTAAATATATAATGAAGGGATAACAGCTACTTACCTATTATCTGCATGATGAGAAGAGAATTAAGAGACTGAAGAAAAAAGATGAGCAGAGAGAGAAAGAGAGAGGTGGACAGACAGAGAGAGAGAGAGAGAGAGAGAGAGAGAGAGGGGTGGGGCAATTTAAAGAAGGAGCAGCAAGATATTGGAAGGAAGGAAGTCAATAGGATAAGAAATGAGAGAAATACCTAGCACTGTCAGCTCAGTGGAGCTCTGTACTGTCCCATGTATATTGACAGCCTTACAGGTGTACAAGCCCTGGTCTGTGTAGCTCAGGTTAACAATCCTCAGGTGACCACTGGTCAGTGACTGAAGGTGGGCAGGTGTCCCTTCCTGTCCACTATCACCTGGAATCACCTGTCCCTCATACAGCCAGGTGATGTTGGGGCTGGGCGCAGCCTCCGGGTGGCACAGGATGGTCACAGATCCCCCCAGTGATCCAATGGTGGTGGATTCCAGCGGTCTCTTTTTAAAGGAGGGAGGGAAAGCTGTTGTGAAAAAAATGAATCTTTGATAAAATAGTAACTCTTTAAGAGATGAATGATTTAAACTACAAGCATTTTACATTCTGCGACCTCTTTTTTAATAAGTTTAACATTTAAGTAAAATAATTAATAGTTAATATCATAATAATTCAATGGCAATGAATTTCAAATTTTCCATGTACACAAATGGAAATGAATTGTGCTTTTAACACTTTAAATTCATAATTTTTGTGGGCTAGTTTTCTTTAAATTTTTTCATTGTTTTAAATTTATTATACTGTAATAGTTTTAAATGAGATCAGATGTAAGGCTTTTCAATATTTGGACTTAAGGAATTTCAGAATATAAAATATCTTAGACATCAACTGGCTATATGAAATTAAAAACAGAAAAAAACATTTCGTAATATATAACAATGATGACACAAAATTTTCCAATATGAAATTAAAATTTGTGGTCCAATTAGCATGCAATGAAATGGGTCATGGAAATTTCACTAAGTATTGGACAATGAGAGCACTGATGCATAGTGTTCAGGTGAGATAATTTACCTATGGTTTGACAGGTGTGTTGTCTTCTGTATTACCTGCACACAGGTAACATATCTAACTAATTTGAATTCGCAAAAATTTCCTTTCACGGAACAATACACCAGAAGAAACATTCATAACAATTCGTCTAATACACAGGCATGTTGTGATCGGATGAAATTTGTTTTTAAATAATAGGATTTTGAAATCAGGTATGGAAATCATTTATTTTCCTGATATTTCTACTCTATCATTGTATTATTATATATATTATGTAGTATAAATACATGCAAAATGTTCAACAGAAAATTATTGAAATCTTTAAAACTTCTTATTCAAGTACTGTATTATTTTGCCTGTTAACATTGTGGTTTACCTATTTTAATTCTTACAAACAATAACATTATGATAAGATTTCAAACATCACGTTATTTTTATACTGCAGCTTTAACTTCAAGAGATCAATCTTTCTCCCAACTGTGTTCATTTAAAATAGAGAGTATGGACCACACCATACCACAGGAACACTCAATGTCACAAGAAGTCAAGACATGCAAGATCTGTGCCGCGGCCCAGCTCCAGATATTTTGCAACAACTGTCAAATCAGCTTGTGTGGTAAGTGTGACACAGAGCACAGAAAAGGAGGGCTGTGTGGTTTACATGACAAAGTGCTGTTCCCGGACCTAAACAAACTGCTGTTTCCTAGCTGTACCATCCATCAAGATCAGACCTGTCATTCCTACTGTAAACAATGCAACATTCCCGTCTGCAATAAATGCAAGACTCAGACTCACCATGATCACCATGAGCTGATCGAGATGGCTCACTTTGTCAGTACGAAACTCAATGAGATTAAGGCTGAGATAGAAGAGCTGCTGAAAAAAGTCATCCCCCAGTGTAGACAAACTAAAGCAGACACTGCTTCCAAACTCTCTATGACTGAAGTCAAATACGACCAGATGATCCATGAATTGGAGATTCATCGGAAAATCTGGCATCAGGAAGTAGACGGTATATTCAACAGGGTCAGGAAGAAAATTCACAGCAAGAAGGAGAAAAGCCTCAGAGAACTACAAAACCATCAGTCTGATCTTGCCCAGATTTACAATGTTATGTACCAAACAGTTCAAGAGGACAGGAACATATTGATGTCAAAGGAGGCTGCCATAATAGCTGCCCACAAGTCTAGATTGATGGACTGCTCACAACTTAAGCCTGGTCCTGACATCAAAATTCCGATACTGAAGACAAAGATAAACAAAGGGAGGGAACTCTCTTTAGAGCTGGAAAACATTGAAGCTTCCCTAACTCAGAATTCAAGTGTTAGAAACATGATGGCGAGCATCTCAAATGAAACAAATTTACCAAACGATTGTACCAGTACAGAGGGTTCCGCTTAATCTGATTGTCCGTTTGTCAGGCAAAAATTATCATATTAACCGAATATCACATAAACCAGTTTTAGCATTTCATAAAGGAAATCATAAAATATAAACAACCTATTCATATATGTATATGCATTATTTTCAACCACACTTCTATTTTAACGATTTAATGTAATAAATATTATAATAAAATAATTACAAAGTATTTTTATTGGATTTTTAATCGCTATTTACTGGTTTTACAGATTAAATCATTATTTACTTGCATGTGATTGCTTTTATACATAATCATACGATGTATTGGACGCCATCTTAAACCGAAGTGCGTTTATAGATAGAATGATCCTCAGTCATGTATAATCTAAATCTTTCCGGAAAGAAAAACAACTTTATTTTTTATGAATTTATTATTCAGCACTAAAACTACAAACATTTTCTATGGGCACTACAAAATAAAATCATTACATGATTGTCAGTCACATATCAGTACACGAGCGATTTTTACGGAATCCAGTCGATGATTTCTGTGATTCTGGACTACCTTTTCTTCTTTAGGGCGATCATTTCAAATTGCTCTAGAAGTCCATAGTAGTCACTGAAGTTGTCACAGCCGTTTTCCTCCATGAATCTTCGCACGTACTCCATGCACTTGTTGACGCCATTTACATTTGTGGGAAGTTCATCTTCAATGTCCCCAGTCTTTGTCTCGTCTGCCTCGTCCTCACTTCTCTCTTCTTGGTCCCTGGACTCGTCTTCCATGAATTATGCACACTTATAGAAACGGCATAATTACGCACAAGCTAAAGTATCGTTTATATGACATGTTGTAACTAGTGTTCAAAGCTCATTGTACCTTAGTTTATAAACTTAAATTGTAACAATTTAAGCGACATCAGTTCAAAGCCGAATTCCATAAGTGCGCGTACACATACACACGAACTAATCACCATAATTGCTCATCAAATGGTTTGTATGCGTGAAAACATGTATATAATCAGAAACAAGCAACACTCTTTTCTCTCAATTTCTTTCAATCAAAATTGCCCCCAGGCAAGTGTCGTCTGGAATGTGATTGTCCTGAACTATCGATGTCGGTATCTTTCATCTATCGACCAGCTGACCATCTGTGTGCGTTGAGCTGTGACTAATCCCCTGAAGCACCGTTATTTGCAAGTTTTAGGCACGTGCCAAGCTGTTTACACAGTGAGAGGTATATATACAAGGTGTGGACATGGTGGAAGAGGTGTGAAAACGTTATTTGATTTTTTGATCGGCCGACAGAAATCGTATCAGATTAACCGAAAATGACATTTTTTCCCAATCAGATTATCAGTAGAAATTACAAAGGCTTATATAGCAAATGGATTGGTGTTTTGATTTTATATCACATTAACCGAATAATCACTTTAACCACGATCAGATTAAGTGGAACCCTCTGTATCACCAATTCAATACCAAATGAAAATGTGCCATCAATACCACTATGTGCCCATTCTGCACTAAATGGAAGACCAGTATCAAAATCTTATAGTAAGGTAGCAGATAGCATTGCTAAGGCAACTAAAAAATTGTTTCTGATTAAACAAGGTGATAAATGTCTTCAAAGAAAAATCAAACAGGAATCTACATTTACATGTCCTAGTTCTCTAGGTCCATCACAAGTGATGTCAAGAACTCTAGATCTGCACCCTACAGAGAACATGGCTTGTTCGGCTGTGAAAACAATGGAGGTCAGTGTGATAAAAAATACTACAAGAGATAGGTCAAAGTCTTTGGACCAATCTAAACAAAATCCAGTAGAGTTAACAAAGACAATACTAGTAGCCCACCGCACCAAAGCAGAACAGAAATCTTTGACAGAAAGATTTTCAGCTATTCCTTTGACAAATGAGCAGCTGTTGAAAAAAGCTAGAGTGATATCTAGTTTTTCAACAGGACTAGAGAATCTGACTGCAGTAGCTTGCTACGGAAGTCGAGAGGCCTGGATTTGCGGAGAAACCAAGGTCATAAAGCGACTTGACATCCAAGGCTTCCAGAAGAATGCACTGCTTGCCACATGTAAATATTTCCCTGGAGACATTGCGGTGACGAGAGATGGTGAACTGATCTACAGCAATGTCAACGCTAGGGCAGTTACTGTAGTCAGGGAGGAGAAAACAGAAATACTGATACAGGTCCCAAAAGGCTGGCACCCTTGTAAACTCTGTTGTACATCATCTGGAGATATTCTGGTCGCGATGTTCACGTCTGATGACAAAAATCACAAAATTGTTCGATACCACGAGGGAAAAATTACCCAGGAGATCGAAAAAGATGTCAACTATGAGAATCCCCTGTTCCAAGAAGGGAGACATCCAGTTTATGTCGCTGAAAATACAAATGGGGATATTTGTGCAGCAGATCCGAATGCAGAGATGGTGGTTGTGGTCGACAATAGAGGAAAGGAAAAGTTTAGATACGACGGAACAGCTGCAAAGAGAGCCAAGCCTTTCATACCAGGACCAATCGTGACAGACTCTTCTGGAAACATCATTGTAACGGATCAGATTAACGACTGCCTCCATATCTTGGACAAGAATGGACAGTTCCTTTGCTGTATTGAAAATTGCTGTCTAGACCAGCCCACAGGGCTCAGTGTGGACAAGGAGGGAAGGTTATGGGTCGGGTCATACAATACTGGGAATGTGAAGGTCATTGAATACCTGAAGCCAAGAAAAAGTGGGCCTTCACAGAAACAATGTCTTAATGACAAACACTGAGGCAACCTTGATCATTAATGAGAATTTGTGTCATTGATGTTACATATGGATGGAAAAAAAAAACACTTTTTTATACAGTACTATATTCTAAATCATTACTGGTAAAACGGCAATTTTAAATTTGTGCATATGGCTTAAAGAGGTTTGATCCTCTGATTTTGGGTAGCCATTTTGGGTCACCTCTAGTCTGAAAATTCTGTTTCATATATGAATTCTACTTGTAAATTCCTTTTTTACAATGCCAAATAAACTATATTGAATAAAATAGTGAAGGAAAAATTCCATATCTAGTCAGTGTAGTAAGGGACTATATTTTGTGGCGGAGGGTTTTTAAGAAGAAAATGAACATTATTCATAACTCATTTGTTTTAGAGTACCGTCATTTTGGCTTTCTTATTTTCCGTGCAGACCAAATTTTCAGATAGTTTATGCATTGGGATATCTTCGTGTTGTTTCAAAAACATATTTCAACATTATTTCAATATTTTTATCAACACATATTGGCATGTTTAAGTGATATTTCATAAAAGTAAAGAAAAAATCAACTCCAATTTCCCCCTAAATTTAGCTTATTTCATGCCATATCTCAAAATTTACATTATAGACCCATACTTTTGGTTTTATTTTCTGAATATTTAAGTTTCTTTTGACAAGTCTGTCAGAATTTGAGAAAAAGTTTGAGACTTTTAAATTATTTAATTGCATGGTGAATCGCTTATGAATAAAAATAGTATTTTTTCAGTGCAAAAAGATCAAAATATCCATAAGGTGAAGAAATTGCAAACTTTTTCATTATGATAATTTTAATTTTATTAATTCTAAATAATGTAAATATGTATTTGATACCATGGTTCATTTTGATAAAAAATTAAAGAGGGAAAAGCAATTTATGTGCAATCTGCACTTTCAGTGCAGAAAGGTCATATTGAATACACCGTAGCACCGAAAGGAGCATATAGACCACAAAATTTTGTTTTGAATTTTGGTTTAGATATGTACTGTATTTTTCGGGGCATAGGCCGGTATTTTTTTTCTCCGATGAGCGAGCCCCGGCCTATCCCCCGGGATCGGCTATTCTTAGACTCAAAGTTAACAAAATTTAACAGTAAAATATAAAATCCACTGTTTTTATCCATTGTACTGTTGTATCAGTTTATTATGAGGGTTGTTTTTTTTTCATCCATTTGAACTATTGTTCGATAGTTGTCCCGTTGATAATTTTTGTAAAGACATCTTGAGTAATAAAATGTACAGTACTGTACGAGGTATTTCTTTACAATCACAATCAAAAGAATTTTTTTCCCACGTTCGTGTATGAACCCTGGAAACTATTATTGCGTAGTAAAAAAGAAAACGAAACCGGGTAGAATGTAATATGACAGAATTTTTGTGAATTCTTCATGTCTGCGTTCGTGGGAATCACTGGTCTTGGGTGGAGAATAAATCAAATGCGTTGTGTTTTTACAATTAATTTTCTGTTGGATGAAATAACGGTATTCTGGTGTCGTGTGTATATACAAAGGTGTGAAACCCGTGACTAAAACACAGCCTGGGGGCACATAGACTAGTGTACACTGTTACACTTCATTGCATTAACTGTGTTTTTAACAATACAACTTCTCTGCATAACGGCAGTCACTATTTAATTAATTAATGGAAAGAACACAAATTAAATATTTTATGTTTAGTATTTCGTTTTCTCATTCATAGCGATTACGGGGGATAACTCTATTTGAATATGAAACCACGTGTTGAGCTAATGGACGCCATTCCCCGTATTTACAAGTAGCTTTCAAAGTATAACTTGATTAAATGAGATTTAGCAATAAGGTATTAATAAAATATAAATGGTTTGGTAAAATATTATACTTAGTTCTACCAGACAAAACCACGGAGGTTGGTGTTGCAATTAAATTTACACTATGTAAAATTACGATACATATTAACGATACACCGACGAAAACGGAAGAAACCAAACAGCCACAAAACACAGATGTATTTTTAAAAATTGCTTAAAATATATATGTTAAGCAAATTTAATAACTTTAATTACTCTTTTGACTTTCTACATTGATATTCTGAAAGTATATACTTAATACGATGACTTCCTTAATAAGCGGTCATACTTTCACTATAGTAATCATCGATTGAAAATCGGCTTATCCCCCAATTCGGCTAGTCTAAGGATTTTTCTTGAATTTTGTCTAAAAATTAGCAATTCGGCCTATGCCCCACATCGACATATGCCCCGAAAAATACGGTATGTAGATGTTAAAAAAATACTTTAGAAAAAAACTTAAAGACTTTTGATCGCAGGATCCAACGTCCTTAATTCATTTCTCTAATAAACACATGTGATCAAGTCAAATTGTTCAATTTGAACTTTGGATGTTCGTAACAGGATGTGAGATATATTTAGAACAATGAACCTGGAATTCAGCTAGTGCTTCTTTGAGAGAGAGAGAGAGAGAGAGAGAGAGAGAGAGACGGAGAGAAAGAGAGAGAGAGGGAGAGAGAGAGAGAGACAGACGGAGAGAGAGAGAGAGACTCACACAACACCCTGAGTTGGGCGGTACTGGTTACCACCCCGTGGCTGTTGCTGGCCATACACTGGTACATCCCGGCCTGACTCTCCCCAAGCCTTGGAATGGTGAGGGTGTTTCCTGTGATAATTAGGTCGCTGTCCCCAGACAACAGCTGACCGTTCCGGTACCAGGTGTAGGTGGGTCGGGGAATCCCAAATGCCTGACATCTCCATACCAGTTCAGATTCTCTGTCTGCATGCTGGTCCCTCAGGGGAACTGTGAACACTGGTTTTGCTGTAAGTTTAAGTTAAGATATTTAGACATTGAAGTAATCCAACAAGTTGTGGTAAATTGAATTTTTGTATTTTCTATCAAAAAATCTAGTTTCTGTTTTATGTGCAACAGGCTATAGAATTAGCCTGAGGACGTAGTTTAACAAAACATCTTCAAGACTAGTGATACTCTGCTACATCTATATAACTACAGTCGACACTCTACCATTATACAGTACATTGACTACTGACACACTACTATTATACACTACTGACCCTCTATGGTTATACATTGACTACTGACCCTCTATGGTTATACATTGACTACTGACCCTCTATGGTTATACACTGACTACTGACCCTCTATGGTTATACATTGACTACTGACCCTCTATGGTTATACAATGACTACTGACACTCTTTGGTTATACAATGACTACTGACACTCTTCGGTTATACAATGACTACTGACACTCTATGGTTATCCACTGACTACTGACCCTCTACAATTATACATTGACTACTGACACTCTATGGTTATTTATTAACTACTGACTCTCTATGGTTATACACTGACTACTGACCCTCTATGGTTATACATTGACTACTGACCCTCTATGCTTATACATTGACTACTGACCCTCTATGGTTAAACAATGACTACTGACAGTCTTTGGTTATACATTGACTACTGACCCTCTATGGTTATACATTGACTACTGACCCTCTATGGTTATACACTGACTACTGACCCTCTATGGTTATACATTGACTACTGACCCTCTATGGTTATACAATGACTACTGACATTCTTTGGTTGTACAATGACTACTGACACTCTTTGGTTATACAATGACTACTGACACTCTATGGTTATACACTGACTACTGACCCTCTATGGATATACACTGACTACTGACCCTCTACCGTTATACATTGACTACTGACCCTCTATGGTTATACAATGACTACTGACACTCTATGGTTATACATTGACTACTGACACTCTATGGTTATACACTGACTACTGACCCTCTATGGTTATACATTGACTACTGACCCTCTATGGTTATGTACAATGACTACTGACCCTCTATGGTTATACAATGACTGTTATATATTGACTACTGACACTCTATGGTTATACATTGACTACTGACACTCTAAGGTTATACATTGACTACTGACCCTCTATGGTTATACACTGACTACTGACACTTTATGGTTATATAATGACTACTGACCCTCTATGGTTATACATTGACTACTGACCCTCTATGGTTATACATGGACTACTGACCCTCTAGGGTTATAAATTGACTACTGACCCTCTACAGTGAAACATTACATTGATTTCTGACACTCTAAGTTTATACATTACATTGACTACTGACAATCTGCAGTGAAACATTACATTGACTACTGACACTCTATTGTTATATATTTAATTGCCCCCTGACACGTTAAAGTGAAACATTACATTGATTACTGACAATCTACAGTGAAATATTACATTGCCTCCTGACACTCTACAGTGAAACATTACATTGTCTACTGACCCTCTACAGTGAAACATTACATTGACTGCAGACCGTCTACAGTGAAACATTACATAGACTAGTTCTGACACTCTATGGTTACACATTAACTACTGACACTATACGATTATACATTGACTACTGACCCTCAATGGCGAGATGGAAGGTTTTCTGGTCCCTGGTTCCTGACCGTCGACTTGAGCACACACAGGTGTACACCCCGGCATCCTGAAGAGTGACTCCCACGATGGTCAACACACGGTCACTGTCTGTAAACCTGACCCTGGTCCCTGGATCTCTGAGGGTCGGGAGAAACCACTGGTACACTAGAGGTCCACTGACAAGCAAAAACAAGTTCACAAAAATTTGATTAAATTATGATATCATAACAGACCCTGAAACGTGCTACAGTACTACACCTCTAAAAGGAACTGTACCGTTCCCTGCAAGAAACGAACCGTACCCTTCATAAAGCGAACGGTAACGTTTACAAAACTAACCGTACCATTCACAAAGCGAAGCGCACTGTTCACAAAGCGTACCAAATCGAACCATGCAACTGGTGTAGAAGCACGTTTCAGGGTCTGTAACCATTATAAACAAGATAGACTAATTAAATTTAAAGGAAGTGAACATGAAAAAATTATCAAGGGCTAAAATTTGTCTGTTTGATGTGTATAATGATATCTGAAAACCGTTTAGACAGAGCTTTCCTGAGTAAAAAGATATACCACTTAGAATAATTAATTCTTGCAATCCATGAGCGCTGCCATATTGTTAAAATCATTACCTCCCTGCTGGGTTATCTCTAAGCATCTAAGAGAGGGCAGCACTGATGCTGCCGTCAGTGAGACACATTGCATTTATACACACGTTTAGTAACAGAGATAAAATGCCATCATCAAAATGTGAATGGAAACTTGAAAGGATTATGTAAAGAGTTGTCATTTTAAACAGTGTTTATGGAGGAAGATTTTGGATCTCAGAATGATGCATTCCCACCAGCAGTTAATGTGACATGTAACTAGAATGGAATGTCCGTGGATCAGCGTTATCGTGACCTATTTTTTCTTGCACTCAGGAATTTCTTGTTTATGAGTTTGAGCATTATGTGTGCTAGATAAATGAGCACACAAGGTGCATGCACAGCATCCTGACTTTTAAAAAGTGTCTTAGTCCTGCTATTCTTCTGACAGCATAAACAAAACCGGCGTTCATGTCATCAAGATCTTATGTATAAAAAAAACAAATCAGAAAAATTTCCAAGGCATTAAAAGTAACGGTAGGAAACCCCACAAAGAAAATGGAATTACAATTTTATATCATTTTGAATTGAAATCTAAAAACAGCATTTTATTTTTGTAAACACTGACTGCCCCATGCATCTCCGTACAAACATCTGGAATGTGATGGTCTTATATTTCACAAATTAGTTTATCTATATTCATTTTTGTACAAATCATAAATAGTTATCTGAGGTTCATTTATAGAAATGTACTAAATCCTTGTCTTCTCATGACAATACACAAAATTTTTCTTCACATCAAGGCATATTTTTCTTCTTAACTTTTATCAACTCTGTACATAAACACTGGCCTAGTTCCAACATTGACCCAGTCACCAGCAGCAATGTGGCTTATCTACGTCAGAGAACAGATGCATGCTGGGGAATAATGAATTACCTCCATAAACCTTTCACTGAGTGTTAAGTTGATAAAATCTCTTGATAGAAATAAACAAAAAGGTAACAGACCTCATTTTTAAGTTTCAAAAGGCTTTTAAAATTTATTAAGCAACAATTATTTTTTTCATGTTCACTTCCTTTAAGGACCACTGTCCAAAATATGTTTTAAAAATTTCGATCAAAACTATTAGCCTTGGGAATCTAAAAATCCTGCAGCCGATTTAAGATTGAAAAGAAAACCTAATCTAAATTGAACAAATATGGCTTTTGTGAATAATAATGGGAAAGGTGAAATCAACATTTGTAAAGTGCACTTTATTCTCTCAATGTAGTGAAATGACAAAAAAATTTCTCGAAACACAGAAGTTTTTAAAAAAACAGAACTTTAAACAACAGAACATTAAATTTGTATATCATTTTGTAAGAATCCAGTTTTATAGTTAAATGAACTAACCTTCCATAAGCAAAACATTCCAATCTGACATCAACTCCCACCACTGGTTGCCGTGGAAACACTTGAATGAAACTGTCAGGAATCTGAACATTCAATATTCCTGATGCTGTGTGGAAATAAGGTACCAATGATATTAAATAAGCTGTCAATTTTTTTCTTTTACGTGAATAATGCTACGTTATTGTAAAATGTATTGTTTCTCTGGCTCCATGGCGTCAGGTCAAAAGCTACCCCACTGGTTAATTTTATTGCCATATTAATAGGGAGAATATCTCAAATTCTTTATCTTAAATTTGAAAATAGAGTTGTCCCCCTTTGTATACCCTGCATTAAAATTAAATTATCTTCATTCTAAATTTATTTCTTTTAAATTTTTGGCTTGAGAAACTAATTTTTTTTTCATTTGGGCCTTACGATCATGCAAGCTACAAGCTGCATGCACTTGTAATGGTATTTTGCTTAAGGCCTTGTGCCTGTTCAACTTACGAGCTCCCTGCACTTGTAAGGGTATTCCCGTACTGATTCGACTGGGAGACTGAAACGATCCTGCGTAGTTGTCACGGTCTGTCGGATACGTCAGTGTCGCCATGCAGTAGTACATGCCATTATCGCCGCGCGTCACCTCTGAGAAATAAAGCTGGCCGTCTCCAGAAATAAAGAGATACGGTGTCAGTCGGGAGTTAATGGGCGTGGTTTGGTCCTTGATCCAGTTATAGCTGATGGCTGCCAATACAAAATGGTGCATGTTAAAATCTTACAAATTATATATCATTGATAAATTATGCAATCAAAAGATCATCTGAGCAATTGTTACAGGATAATGAAAGTAAAACTTTTCTCAATTCCAACAAGCTTATTTGAAGTTGAAAAATCTTAAACAATTGGTTCACTTAGCAGCATTTGTATTTAGAACCTGTCAAAAAAAACCCAGCCCAGATAACAGCTTCTGAAACTGTTTCCCATACAACCTATCAATATCGCTGTTAATATGTATATAATCTATTTTTTTAGTTCAGTCATTCAATATAGCTTGTTATGAGATGTTGTAATGTTTATCCTAATCATAAAAATAGAGCTAATGTGCGTAGTTGTTACCCTATGTACAATAATGTAGATGTTTTCTTGGTGCACTGAACAATATTTTGTAGAAACTCACCCCCCCCCCTTTAAAAAAAAATTAATAAAAATTTAGATGTTTTTAATTAAGTAAGTAAGATTGACTATTTTACCTTTAGTTAGTATTGCACTCTATATTTAATTTATCCCTACTTACACAGACTGGATGTTGAGGAAATCTTTGGACACTGGATCACTGTACCCTGGTATTCCAACGGACGAATGGGGGCCGTATCAACATTGGAAAATTCTCCTAAATCTACAGTGAGGCAGTGAAAGCACATACATCTTTCTTTAATTGGAGCATTCAATTCTTACTGATTGAATAGATGGATAAGAGAGAGACAGACAGACAGACGGACACAGACAGACAGACAGAGAGGGAGAGAGGGGGGACTCATCAATCAATACCTGCAAAAGATAACACAACAGGTGGAGTCAGAACAACTCCAAATTCATTCTTAGCACTGCACTGATAACTACCCCCGTCTAACGCCACTTGAGGATTGTTGATGCTGACTCTGCCGTTGGTCACTATGTATCGAGGGCCCACTATGGGCTGGGTCTGCCCATCCTCCCTGGTTACAGTCCACTGGTATGTGGGCTGAGTGAGCCCAGTGGCTGCACACTCCAGATAAACCTCAGAGGTGGATCCAAGGATTTCGGTGTCAGTAGGGTACAGGTAAAACTTGGGGCCCCTGGGTGCTGATTCCTCGTCAGGATAGTTCGTCCCGTACGCTACAACAAAATATTCAGTTGAGTGAATATCAATATATTCTACGACATAATTTTTGTTTTTAATAATCATTCATATCTGAGTCACATACGGTAAAATAGTCCAGAATGCTCATGAGGAAGCCATATGACAAATGATAGACCTTATAAAAGAGACTATTAGAAGATAATTCAAATTAAAATTGATCTTACTAAAGTCCCTGTCATCTTGTATGATTCTAAAGGCTTCACTTTTGGCTGTTTCACAGGTGTAGCTATATTTCTTACTGCCATCTCCTTTTGTCAAACTGTATTGTCCCTCTAATATTAGAAACAAAACCAACATAAAGTTAGCTTAACATACAATAACGCTGTTACATGAATTTGATACACTACAGTTATACAGTCTGGCCTGTGTCAGACCTGAAATGATATAAAATGAAAATACTGCAGCAATGATCCCTTTATATATGACTGTAAATCTGTTAAAGGCAGGGTTTATATGTAAATGTTATTTCATGCGTACTAATTCAAAGCATAGAATCTCAAACTGCATTAGGCCATATAAAATTAATATTTAGATTCTCATCCTGATTTGCAAAAATAATATGGGGTGGGTGGGCGGATTTTATTTATTATTTTTTTTTTAAACATCTTTATCACCGTTCATGTTCTAGTAATAACAACTGCTCTATTCTTTTAAGTTATAAATGCTAATTTGAGTACACAAACCCACTTGTAGTCTTTTAATTCCATTTTATTTCGACTTAACTGTTAATGCATGAAGACATTTGTATCCTTATGATTTTTTTGTATAAGAGCCCAAATTTTCTTTCTGTTTTTTTTTTCCATGGGCTGGGCGGGCCATTTTCAGAGGGGCGGGCGGGAATGAGAATCTAAAAATTAATTTTATGTTGCCTTAAGCTTTTTTAAAGAATAACTCTTCTCTCTCTTCTCTCTCTCTCTCTCTCTCTCTCTCTCCCACAATGATATTCTTTTTAAACTGGGGTGCACATCCTCTAATATAGAATAATTCCAATTCCAAATTAGTCATTTAAAAATATTAAACTTTAAGGAAACACATTCACACAACTATCCTAAATCAAAATGTACAGCAATCAAAAATAAGCGTACCGTTGTACTGGTAAACTACATGAAATCCAGAGTTGTTCAGTTTGGAGAATATAGACCACCGTATAAGTCCACTTAATGGTTTGCTAAGGTTGTCTAGGCTGAGGAAATTGTCTTGTTCAAGGGGAACAACTCCACTTGTATACCAATTGTTCCTGCAATTCCAATAATAATATTAATTAGATCAACAATTTCATTTTTTCAACATTGAACTGTACAATACTAAAAGTTTGATACTTGTTTTAAAAATAAATGCAAGCTAGAGGAAAGTCAAGGTAAAGGGATTTTTTTAAGTCTTTCATCTTTTTTATTCTCTAAATAAAACTGTTTATTATAAGCTTAAGACAATAAGTCTAGCATGTAAATATACAAAATGTTTAAATTTATTAGATCGTTGGAAACTAACCTACAATGTTGATGTCTAAATGCCCCGTGAATTCACACACAAACACAACAAATTAATTAGTATAGTAATGTCTGGTCCCTGTAGCTAGCCACTTGCCTTTCGATGTCAAAATTGAGCAACCAGTTTCTAACAAATGAGTGTTCTGTCTGACTTTCTACTCCAAGAACTTCTCCTCCATTCTCCTTAAAAAGAACATAATGTTACCGGTATATAAAATTCAAACTCAAACTTCCCAATTGTAATTATATACAATATAATAAATATTATATGTTCTGAAAATTTTTTTATTTCTTAAATATTTTGGATCTGTTAAATAAAATTAGCAATAACTTTAGAATTTGTTCAATATTACTTACATGTAATCTCTATCTTCAATTTAAATAATAGCATGAAAGCTTGAATATACACATATTCTGTCTGGAAATTTGAAAAGCTCATCTTATATAGCATTGAATACAGAACAGGGTAAATACACCATAATCATCATTGTAAGCAAAGTTCTTCATCAGTTGTGCATGATAAATTTATTATTGTACATTCAAGCACATTTACCTTACAAAAAACTTGAGCTTTAGTATATGTTTCATGTGGATGAAATACAAATTTGTAGCACTGTGAATTATGCTCAATCCATTCTGATGGACAATCTGTAAAAATACATTACATATATTTATCAGTTCATTTTTTAAATCAACAAGCTTACTACAAACAATTAAGCAGCTAGAGAGAGAGAGAGAGAGAGAGAGAGAGAGAGAGAGAGAGAGAGAGAGAAAGAGAGATGTCTACACTCTTACATATCACATTGATAATAAAGTATCACATTTTTAAATGAAAAAACAATGTTAGTCATTCCATATTTTAGATATATAAAGAATAAAACTTATTTAAAGAATCAATAGGCCCCTATTTACTAGCTGAGTGTAAAAGCGACTCAGACGCCAGACAGGTAAGCTCTCACTATGACAGAGAATCAATACAAACCAAACAATGGCAATGGATCCGACTTTAAAATCAAATCAAACAAAGCAGCCAGCAGTCCTATTTTACTTGGAGACATATTTCATATCAAAACGCTCAGTAACAATTACATGACAGTGAGTCGATCACGTCTTATAGTTATAATTCAATCAAAAGTTGATGTTTTGGCGCCACAAAGCAGTTGGAAAAGAAAGAAATGAAATTCCGAACCCGATCATAATTCACGTTTCACACACATGTTGGCATGTACTTTAACTTTAACGAAAAATTTGAAAAAATATTTTATTCAAGTTTATAAACCTTAGGTCATTCAGTTAAATTTTTATGCTATTTAAGAATGTATCTTATATACATGTAACTCCCTATGAATTCTATTAAATTAAACAGTACATGTAAATATATTTGATTGAATTCATAAACTCCTCAATTAAGCTACATATTGGGACCAAATCAACGCACTTCTAAAAAAAATTCAAAGTGCGTTAAATTTTACACCAAGTGAACACACTAAGTTGGTAAAAAAAATTCAAAGCGCGTTATGAAGGTTCATCAACATTTTTTAGTTTTGAGACTCTTAACGCACTTTGTAAAGATAAGTATAAATCACAAATTCTGGAATTAAATTTCTAATTTGTAGATAGGATGATGATTTGTTAACACCAGTTAATATACTTTCCCGTATTTGAGAACGGGGGTGGAGGGAGGGGGTTAACCAAAGATACAGGTCAATTATCAGGGCATCATTTAACTGATTACCCATCATTTTCCTTCCAAAACATTTGATATTCAGCAAATTGGAGTACTATTAGTAAACGTTTAAGATCGGAAAAAGAAATGTGCTAGGTTGTAAATTAAGTGCATGCAGTGATATTGAAAAAACGAGCTGGCCAGACCATAATTTCTCCATTGGTATGTTAAAGACTCTATATGCTTTTTAACATTAGCCCTCTTCAGGCACGTAGCATCGTTTCTGAAAGTAGGGAGGGGGGGGGGGGGGGCAGACTCATCCAAAAAATCTTGACAAGCCAAAAAAAAAAAAAAAAAAATGAATAGGTTACTTTTTCACTTCAATTTCACTGTTATTTCCTTATTTTCAATTCAATGTTCACATGGTCGCGCTGCTGATTAAACCTCGTGTACAATACCAATACCGATAACATGTACTATTTACATGTACCGTTTCGTCGGAAGCAAATTGAAAGGGGGTGGGTGCTAGACTTATCCTGAAACCCCCCCCCCCCCCCCAAAAAAAAATGAATAAGTAGATAACCAAATAAAACAAATAACATAAAAACGTATTCGCCAGCCGTTCATTAAAATCCTAAACCGTTGGTGGAGGGGGGGGGGGGGTAGCATTACAGGCATTGTGAGTTGTTTTACCACAAGACACCCCCCCCCCCCCCATCTCTCCGTTCCGACATCTAAATGAGTGAAATGCTATGGTTGAAGATCAAAAGATGAATTGACTGTCTTCAGTTAACGTCCTTTACTTCAATATTTGTCTATAACATTAACGAGGTTAAGAGGGTTCGATGGTCGTGATCATATTTATAGACTGTATTTATCTCCTTTAGAAGAAGAGCTCTATATAAAGATGTAGAAAAATACCCAATTTTAAAGGTAAAATGTATGATTTTTTTAAAACTAAATAATAGCTTATAGCTAAACATATCATATCTTAAAATTTCATGCAGATCTGAAGGTGAAGTTTATTGACCATCCAGCCTCCCTAGACGGAAAGTGGGACCCCTAGGATGGGTGACATTTTATATTTTAGTTGATGTATGAAAACGGCATTATCATTATAAAAAAGAAAAATGAACAAATGTGAGAAATGCATGTTATTCATACATGGATCTTAATGAATAAAGAATACATATTATTGTACATTCTTGCTCTATCTGACGGACATGAGAACCAGGCTAATATTTTAAATATCTTCTCAACATATATTTACAAGAAGCATCCATGGGCGGATTTAGAAGGGTAGGGGATCGGGGAGGACATATCCCCCTAATCAAGACAATTCAAATATTTTTAAATCACACATTAAAATTACAGAATATATGCCTAAGATCCCCTCACCCTGGCAAACAAATTTACCCCAGTCCGGATTTATGGATCCGCCCATGACATCCGAATCTAATATACGTGTCAGCTGTTTCAAAATTATTTTACACTCAATTACATTCTAGATGTAAACTTTTCAATGAGTTCATGAGTTATGTTATTTACACTTAAAGTCTATGCACGTGTAGAGAATGTATATACAGTTGACATGTATATGATTTATTAAAGTTTACAACATACTGGTCAATGCATTATATATACTGTGGTGACTAACTTGTATACGCCCAACATCCACGGACCTACATGTATAGTGGGAGACAGACAGAAACGTACGTACTATCGTTTATGAAAGTGAGGCGAGGGGTCATCAGCCTCATTCAAACAATCAAGACAAGCCAAAAAAAAAAGGAAGGACATTCTCAAACTCTCAAAATTTTGAAAAATCCTTATCAATTGCAGGGGGGGGGGGGGGGTCAGTTATCTTTTTTATCAATTTTATGAATGATTTCCTTACGTTCACTTCCATTTATCACATGCCCGCAGAAAGAGTGCACACCATTTTAATTCCACTTTTATAGACAAGCAAACAAAAAAGAAGCCTAATTCCAAATGAAATTACTATTTCTAATCGGGGGGGGGGGGGGGGTGAGGTAGTACTAGTAGTATACCTATAACTAAAAAAAAATCTTACCTATGAATTTCTTTTCTAATAACTGCAATATCAGTCTTAATATTTCCTTATTTTCATTTTAATTCCTTACATTCTACCACAATTGTAGGGTGGGGGCGGCGGATTTTTGATACCTCTATTTTTTGTTGTTGTAAATTTAAGCAATATTATCTTTGCTGCGAGAGAAAATGGGGGTGGGGGGGGGGGTGGGGGGGCTGGCCCTTTCGGTTCCGACACCTATATGATCTATACACCAGTTTACTTTAATTTAATGATGTCATTACAGAGTTCTGATATCATAGTACCCTACATTAAAAAATCAAATACACACTCTGATTGTTTTGTCAAGGTAGGAGGTAAGGAGATTTAAACCTTGTCTCTACGTGTACGTAAGCGACCAGGAAGTAAATTACACAAGTCTCGTATTCTCTCATTCTAATCTATAGGGCGTCATTCACGCGGTAATGGCTGGTGTAACTTACAAAACGTCATATTGATACACACGGTGAGTTATAAAAATTGTTTTCTATATCGCATGATGGTAAGAAAGATGACATATCCTCGTAATATTGGGTTTACTTCAAGATTATTAATTCGATCAACAATGAATCATTGTTTATAATTGTACTGAACCGAAAGTAGGGGCCATTGTTTGATAGACATGTATTCTCTATAATTGGCTCATACATTCACCAATGTTTTTGTTTACCGTAAATGCACACTTTAAACAAACCTGGGTCACAAATAGATGAGACTCACGCTGTTTTATTGTACTTATAAGTCCATAATTTCATTATTAAGAGATGGTAGTATAGCCTTATATTATGCGCGGATCTTGAGTGGGGGAGTGGTCTGGACCCTCTTCCCCCTTAAGAAAGTGAAATTAATATGAATTAATTTATATTTCACAATTGTTGAATTACCTAAGGTATTCCTAGACACCGCCAAGATTTTGTTTTATGTATGTATTTTTATATGTGTGTGTGTGGGGGGGGGGGGGGG